>JAOBAY020076875.1:0-11196 GCA_025331085.2 Zoanthus sociatus
ATTATGCAAATATATGTGAAAGTTTAATACAAATCAAACTGAAGCATATTTGAACCAATTTTTTTCACAATTCTATTCGATTTTTCGTGAAACAAAACTACTGTAGATTGTTATCCTCTACTATATCCGTGAACAAAAAATCCAAATAATTGGAAATGACTATATTTTATTTCATTTAACTCTACGTAAGTTTCAGGTCTGGAACTAAAAATAAACGCAATGACTATACGTCCGGCAGCCGGACATGCTCTTTAAATTACGAAACGTCCGGCAATCCATATTTTTCAAATATGTCTCCTTAAAACTTACCCATATTCAATTGAAAATGTTTTGAGTTTATTTAGAAGCTACAAACGCTTCCACACGAACCAAAATTTCGAATTTTATGTTTTACGTTCAAGGAGGAAGTCTACTTTATTTTTTTATTAAGTGGCAATATTAGTGGATGTAAAAAGCGGGTGATTTAAGTACCAAAGCTGCAAGCGGGAAAGTATATGAAGTCATGTTCATTTTAACAATAAAGTTACCGTTGTAAAGCTATGCTGTTTTGTCTGGCACGGCATCAGCGAAACAAACTCAAAAGATAGCATGTTTGGACAGCTCGTGTCATTACAGGTCTAAGCAATTTAATTGCTAGTGGTCTTCACTATTACTATTTCTAGCAATGCCAAATCAACAGATGTATTGCTGCCGGAAGGAAGGTGGGCTCTGGACAGCTGTCACAGCGATTTACGTACCCCAGCGTTTTGCGTACCCCAGGGTACACGAATCTCTAGCGTTTTGTGTACCCCAGCAACTAATACACAAAAATGTTTTTTTAGAACGATTGTCAATGATTTGACAATCTGCATCGAGTCGAAAAGATGGAACAGTTGGTTTCAAATATTTCAATAAAAAGAATAAACAGACGAGAAAGTTTAAGACGAGAATTCGAGGGGGTACATGATTCACTAGCGTTTTGTGTACCCCAGCAACTAATATACAAAACTGCTTTTTTTAGAACGATTGTCAATGATTTGACAATCTGCATCGAGTCGAAAATATGGAATTCGAACAGTTGGTTTCAGATATAATAATAAAAACAATAAACAGACCAGAAAGGTAATTACGTAGATGTAGATGGAATTCTGGAAAGTTGAATGTTTTATCGATAAAACTGATGAGGATCGCTCCACGGCACAGTTCAAAGTCACACTCTAATTTGTTGCCAGTCTCTTGCTTTGTCTTTCCCTTGCGGAAAGACGCAATGAAACCCAAGCTTCAAATGTATCTAAAAGGCGGGAAAATTGCTGGACGTGCACCAAAAAGCCCGCCAAATTAAATAACTTGAGTGTGCCACTCTAATAAAGGACAACTTTCGCTGAAGTATAAGCTCAATTATATATAAATCATTTTGGTTGATATAGGCAGTAGTTTGAATGTTCTGAAGACTATAGGTACAGACTGCCCAAAGGTATATGATTTTTTTTTTTGCACGGTGGGCCGTATGTTGTAAGATATACCGAAATCACCTGATCGATTTTGACCAATAGACCATTTTCGCATTGCAGACGCCACTAACTTTAATGACAAAGGATTCAGTTTTTGCAGTGTTAGCCTCGTTTTGTTGTTAAATATTCAAAAATACTTGCGAGAGAGAGCGAGAAGTCACACTCCCAACAATACACGTAGTTGCACGTAGTGTAAAACTACATTGATATTTAGGAATATTTAACTTCATATTGAGGCTAAGACTGCAAAACTGACTTCGTTGTCATTGAAGTTAGCGGCATCTGCAATGCGAAAATGGCCTATTACAGGTGCTGATTTTTTAAAGTGAACGAAGGTTTCTTATTAATTTAGTATAGAAATATAGAGAAAACGTATGAGGTTTTGAAATTACGATTTTTTTTGTTTAAATCTAAATAAAGGTTTAGAAAAACACCCACCGTGTCCTCATGATGTTCTCAGTAATCCCCTGACCCAGTTTCAGCGAATTCCGTTGGAGTTTATTTGACTTCAGTTAGCCAATATATATATTGGCTAACTGAGAGTTAGCTTCTCGCTGACCTAAGCTGAAGGCCCATGTATATATTTAAGTTGTAAAGTGTCTGAATGGATAGTTTTGGTAAAATCGTTTTTTTGTTAGTTTGTATTTATTTACCATAACGCATTCAGGTTTTCATAAATTTTAAGTTTGTTTCTTTTTTTCAGCGTTTATTTTAGTTTTTACAACTCGAGAGTCCAAAAACAAAATAACTATCTTGAACTATTTTAATTAACCCTAATTAATTGGACCAAACTTTAAATTCAAACAAAAGTCAGAAACACAGATAAACCTATCTTAAAATTGCCACCTGAAAGTCAAGCCATCTGAGTAAACGTTGGACGAATTTTGCTTTGTTTTCACTATTTTTTCTATAAAACTTAACACTTATAAATGACTTAATATTTTCTTTTTTGTTTGTACACACGGTTACTGAGTAAAATCTGACTTGTTGTTTTATTATCTTTCCTCTTTCTTTTCCTGTATTAACATCCAATCTTTCCTGTTAGTTCAAAAACAAGGTTACCAGTCAAAATTTTCACTTATAAGTTATTTTAAAAGACATATCACTTTGTGATTCCCGTCTGTACTTAAAAATCGTTAAAAGCAAACATCTCAAATTGCGGTGTTTGTACTTGTATAGTACTTGTTTTTCAGTACTGAGGATATTGTTTTTTTCGTTTCAGCCTCAGTATTCTTAATTTTTTAACAAATATCCTCATATATTCTTATTATAATCTTAGCATGACTACAGCCTGACAACATATTATCAGCCTTAATATTCTTATAAATAATATTCTTGAGAGCAATTGCTAACTGATGCCAGCCCGGCGTAATAATACAGAAATTGACCTCTAATTAAATTTGGGTCATACAGGTTTTCGTATCTAGAATAAAAAGCTGATCCTTGGCGTATTCTTAGGATATTCTTAATTTTTGACCCATAGTTCAGCGTCGATATTCTTATTATATATATTCTTATAAAAAGTGTGTATTAAAACAAAATATTTCGCTTTTCAAATACTGACAAAAAAATGTAAGTCATATAAGACATTTTGTACCCAAATTAAAAACTCAAGCCAGTCCCTTTCATTCTCTCTGCATACTGCTCATCGAAAGCTTTGCTTTGCTCATCTGTGAAGAAGTTCTTCCAGTCACCAACTTCACCTTTGCGCATAAACGTACAAGTACCTGATTTTGTAAGATAACTCCACTGACTTCTATTTGTAGCTGTGTTAGCTTTCATGGACTTGAAGGAACACTGCTTCGCAATCTTCTGCACTGTTTCCGTAGCTAAAGACTTTTCCAAAAACTCGGCAATCCTGGAAACACTTCCTGAAAGATTCTATATAGAAGAATAAATATTGGGCTTTGTAGAAACAGGAAAAATATACTATCTAACATTTTAATCATTGTGTGATTTTCAAAACAATCAATTCTTTTTACTTAGTCCTGTAAAATTTAATTCAAATCGTTCCTTTTACCCTTTTTTGGGAGCTGTCAGGTTGGCGTAGTGGTCATTAGTCACGCCTCCCACCTCTAAGACCTGGGATCGATTCCTGGACTCCGCATGTGGGCTGAGATTTGTCGATCTCAATCTGACTCAGAGGGTTTTTCTCCGGGTACTCCGGTTTTCCTCCATCTGCAAATTCGACTTTCACGCCAAGATCTGAACGGGTGCCGAGCAATTAAACATTAGTCTCTGGCTAGGAAGAATAGGCAACCAAATCCTTCGTAATTTATTTGTTTAATTTATTTATCTGCCTCAAATGAAAGATTTTGAAAAAATCATAAACAGACTAATACCCCCAAAAAAATAACAAAAAGAAAAAACGTTTGTATAACCAAGTTTTTAATCAGCAATTCAATTTTTTTTAACTTTTTTGTGCAGATTTTATTCAATTTATTTTACATGTAACCCAGGCTAACTACCTGTGTAGAGAGTTATAAGAGAATGTGTGGAACACTGCCAACTCAGTCAATTTTCAAAGCAAACATGAAATAAAATTTACTATTACTTACTGTGTGTCTTGCTGAAGCTCTTGACAACCAAACCTAGATGCCAACTGTCCCGCTTTTGGCGGGAGATTTTGGCGGGAGATTTTGGCGGGAGAATTAAGGTGGTGTTAAACGATCCAACTTTTAAGGCGACTTTTCGCGTAACGATGTTGCGTTAAAAGTTGCAATTGGCGTCACATGTTGCACGAGCTAACTTCCTCAAAACTCGTCATTATGTCACTTTAAAAAAGTTTTTGAAGCCATTTCAAAATCTCGCAACGCGTTGTACAGCAAAATTAACATTGCGCGAAAAGTTGGCTGCTGTACCATGTTACATGTACACGACAATCAACTTTTAACGCAACATTGTTGAACGAAAAGTCGCGTTAAAAGTTGGATCGTCAATTTTTGAATTATAATATGCAGTATGTAATGTTTTTCTTAGTTATTATAATTGTAAATTTTGTGATCACCTGTATAATATTATTTTTTATATTTTTGTAATTGTTTCAGTAGTGTGAGGGCCACGTGTTAGATAACTCACTGGGTTAATCGTGTCACCCTCCTTAACTAAAGTCTATTGTATTGTATTGTATTGTTATATATAAATGACTTTAAAAACAACTCGGACATCTTTAAATTTCATTTATTCGCTGATGACTGCAATCTCTTTTTTGCAAACAAGAATATCAAAGAACTTGAAAAACAGATTAACATACATCTTATCAATATTCATGATTGTTTTTTTATGTAATAAACTGTTTGTTAATATTGATAAAACAAATTTTGTTATTTTTCATCCACCCCAAAAGGAACTCCTACATAATTTACAACTTGTTATCAATCAAATACCCTTGAAACTAGTTGATAGTATTAGTTATCTTGGTCTTTATCTGGATTTTCATTTATCCTTCAAAACTCATTCTGAAGATGTGACTTTTGTGAATATTATTACTCTAAATCCAATAAGTTGACTGTCGCTTACTTAGTCAATACCACAATGCCTGCACTACCAAGGCACTTCTCCTTCATTGGAAAAATAGCACACAAACTCTTCTCGAATAAGAATGGATTCATTGCTGAAATTGTTGCTACATATGCGATAAAAGTCAATCCACGCAGGACTACCATGCTTACCCCTCCAATCTCCAGGGGTAATCTAGCCAGTTGTTGGGTCTTCTCTGTCATTGTTGGAGGAAAGGAAGGCCTGCAATGGAACTGCACAATAAACTATCTATGAATTGAAGCAGTTACTGTGGCGACTGAGAAACTGTGGCCTTCCCCAATACCTAGGGGCCAAATAATTGTGTTGTGCCCAAAATGAGTGCCGCCAAAATGACAGCCCTCCCCCCAATAGTTTATGACTGGTCCCTTACTGATAGTATAAAATAATTGTTTCACAGTAACAAAAAATATTATAATTTTTATAGATGAATAATTAATATTACCTCAAAAAGTTGTGCAGCTCCAGAATTGCGAAAGCAATTGTGCTTACTTTATCTGGTGAGAGCACTAGTGGTGATATAAAAAATCTCCATCTATTAGCAAGGATCTCAAATCCATTTTCTGATATCCTGCGCATTCTTGAAAGTCTATAGTTGAAAATTCTTAGCTCGTTGGTCAACTGTGAATGAGGGTATGCCTTCATAAGATAACTTGTTAAACCAAAAGCATCACCTCCTGTCAAAACATGAGGGATTTGCTTCTCTCTGCCAGGAAGGGGTTTAGGCTGAAGTAGGTTTAGTTCATTTTCTTCACTTAAGAGCCTTTAAAGTCTCTTCTTTGCCAAATTGCACCATCAAGTGCTTTGTCATTTGGCAAACATCGGCCCAAAGGACCTCATAGTTAGGACCGACTACTGCCTGTAGAATAATACTTTTATGACTTTTATAGTCAACATAGTGGGAGCCAGAATTACTAGGTTGTTGGATCATCACTCTTTTGCCATCTATGGTACCAATCCCGTTGGGGGAAATTCCAACGACTTTCAAACAAGGACGCCACTTTTGCTCATTCTTCTTCACATCTTACTTAGGACCCAGAAGGTCTACGACAGCCTCGAATTCACAGCTTTTGATCACAATATTTGAAATAGACGTTCTGCTGATTCGAAAGGAGTATTCCAAAGACTGAAAAGTCTCACCTGTTACACCGATCCTCTGGCTAGATGGATAATCTAAGTTTCGTGTCTTTCTTCCTGATTCTCGGACCAAAAACCTCTGCTACATATTGAAACTGCTTGTCCCGCCTAAAAAAATCTCTGTATGAAACCTCGTCTTCGAAGGCCAGCTCTTTGACTAATTGGTTGAAAATACCTTTCTCTTCTCTTCGGGTAGTCCAGGGTCTCGTCCAAGTAACACGGTTTCTTTTTCTTAACTCCTCTTCTTCTCCATTAAAGAATAACAGTATTGCAACCACGGCTCCTCCTCGTACATCCGCCATCTTGATTCTGGCTTCCAGCTTACCTAGGTCCAAAATGCTGCAAGTTGCTGAGAAAAATGCGCAGAGTAACAGCACCTTTACATGGAATGACATTGATACATCAATCAAGACAAAATCAAAAAAAAACTTTTAAATCCAAATTAGTTGAAGAATTTTTCAACAAGTATTAGTTTATCCATCCACATATCTCTGCTGATATGTTGTTGAAGTTTTGTTTGTATACTTGTTTGTGATTTTGTTTGTACTATATGTATTGTTTTTTATCTTTGTTGTCATCTTCTAGTGCAATTTTTTTTGTCCTTTATTTTTCTGCCTGTCTTGACTACACAATGCCTCAAATTCCCAAAGTAAGTTATCTGACTCGATTAACGCTAAGTCATTTCAGATAACCTGTACCGTTTTTCTCGATTATATTAAATTATTAGAATTTTTACATAAATACACATAGCTTTCATAATATACCTTTTTCTGAATTAATTTCTTAATTATCTATTTATGTTATGTGTAATGTCAAAATATGGTACAAACAGACAATCGTGAATTTGCTGGTCGCTCAGAAACAGGCGATTTCTTTCTGTTTTCACTACAAACAAGGATTTTTCGTAGTGAAAGAATTGAAGAATTGTGTGACACGCATAATTTTCAATCGTTATTTTGTAACTGTTATCGTTTTATTCCCATATGTTTTAAACACAACAACTGTGTTACAAATGTTTTTTTACTTCACATAACGCTGAATGCAAAAAAATACTTAGATATGACGATGTCAACAAATTTTAGTCGTGCAGTTAATTTACTATGTACATACTTTTGCAAAGGGTAGAAGACAAAACACAAGAATTGTTTGCAGTCAAGCACTGCATCATTAAGCAAAACCAGTGCTTTGTAGCTATGGATTGGCTGGTTTTCATGTTATAGCCTCTGTTTTCCGATGGTTGGCAATGATGGCACAGCAATCGTGTGCCTCTGTAGCTTTATGGTGTTGGATGTACACAATTATGCTGATATTATTGTATACAAGATATATACAAGCGCCAGATGTAAGCTGGAACAAACCGTTCAAGGCATTAGTTACCGAGCAGTATGATGAGTGGATGGCTAGTGGTGTTCAAGAATACACAGAAGCAGGAAATATGCGACCCCCACCAAGAAAGACTACTGTCAAGTGGATATTGACCGCTTGGGCACAGCTCTCAGCAGATGTGATTACAAAGTCTTTTAAGTCCTGTGCATTGAATCTTGCAGTTGATGGCTCTGAAGATTCAAAAATTCATTGCTTCAAGGAAGGTCAGCGAAATCGGAGCAGCTACAAGCACAACTTTCTGTATTGGATGAGCCTAATCTTTCGAACCCTTTTCAGGACATGACTCCAATATCGAAGAGGCAACCAAAGAAAGCAACATGGTTGAGCAGGATGACGATGAAGACATTGTCATAAATTTATGATTGACACAGCGCTGTTTATACATTACGGTAATTAGTGGGGTGTCGATGGGCTCAGAAACTACGTACTTATAACTATATATAATTTATAGCTATACATATACAAACCACACGTCTAAGTTTTGTTTTGTTTTGTTTTACAATAAATTTATAAAATGAAATAAACGCCTCTTTCTATTAAACGCCTTCTGTAGAACGGCTAAAATTTATTGAACGCCTCTGCGTTTATTACATCATTTACGGTATTTTAGGATATTTTAACGGTGTACATTTTAACAATTTTAAACATAAAAGTATTTTTTAATGTAGTTTGTAATTTAGAGCATGTTTAATTGAAATCCTAAACTCCCCCTTCTTTCTGGCTGCATATACTGTACATCATATAAGAAGAATGAAACATATTTACCAGCAGTTTTAATTTGTTGGTAAGTGACTCTTTAAAGTTTAATTTTTTACGGCATTGTTTAATTAGATACGACTTGGGCATACCATCAACAGACATACTGAGCTCATAAATGAAATTATCACCCACAACAAATTTGTCCATTAAAAACAAAACTGTTTCAACTTTGCTAGTCCCATATTCTTGGATGATTGAATGCTTATTTACAAAACAATTGTCGTAACATCACTTTACGGTTTTTTGTATGGTATGCCCAGACTTAATACACTCTTGGTTTTGAGGTGGGTCACAGAAAAAGAGAATGGCGATCGGAGTACTTGGTGTATTTCGTGGCAGCATATGTCACAAAGAAGCACACTTACACAGACCCCTGACCAGTGTTAGTGACTCGGCCTCAACTCGACCTCGACTTGACCTCGGCCTTGACTCTGCTAACTGATGAACTCAGTGGAGATTGAAATTTCAAAACTTGAGAAGGAAAAGAAATGTTTGAGCACCTACCAATAGACCGTCACGCAGAATGGGACAACTATTCATTGCCCAAGAAACAAAATGCATGCTTGGTTGTTATATTTCCTCTTATCCGTTGGCCCAAAGAGGGGGCTGACTTGTCACACGATTAAACCTCGAATTGACTAAAGTTCTTTATCTCCCATCACCCAATTTTAATAGAACCAAGCTTCAAAGATTCACGAGGTTTGCAATGGGGATGGCAGTTCCGTTTTTCCAACAGAATTTTCCCATGTTCCCTTGTTCCCTGCAACTTTTTTTTTCAATGTTTTTTTATTTCAGTGTTCCCAGAATTATTTTCCTTTTCCCTTGGTTGCAAAGTCCTCTCCCCCTCCCCGCTTCTTCTTTACGACCAAAACAATGAACAACAGAATCGTAATTACCTTGCTTTATTGATTAAAGTACATATCAAGATACAGTTGGGCTTATCCAAAGGAGGATAAGTCACCCTCTTCAACATCCTTTGCCCGAAATCGTATTACGATTCTTCTTGGCGGACTGAAAGATGGCGGAAAAGTCCGTTTTTGACGTGTTTTTAATTCGCGTTTGCTGTCATAGTTAAGTTATGTCACGTTTGTTTCTTAATAGCTGATTATCAAAGTGCTTTTCTGGCCAATTTTACTCTTCATTACCTGTGTTCTATTCGTCAAACTTTATCCTTCTGTCCAACGAGTCGGTCATTGTTTCCACTACCATGACAAAAACATGGTCGAGTAGCTCCGAACAAATGATGGATGGAGACAGTTTAATGGATGTTTTTCCATTCTAATGATTAAAACATGAGATAATAAGCATTGATTGACATGTAAATGATATGGATCCTGATAGACCCTCTTTGTGTTGCTGAGCAAAGGTCGTTGAGTTTTGCTAAATTTTGACGCCGGAAAACACACGTGCGAATGTCTTTACTGTGTTAACGTTTGATACTGAAGCGAACTTATTGGCCTTTAGATTCAGAACAAAATTGTAATTTTGAAAGAAAAAATTAAGAAAGTTATATTTCCCATTGGTTTTTATCCTAGCCTGAATGGATGGTGGAGAAACGTCGAAGACGGTGCACTTATCTACAAGAACAACACCGAGCAAGCCTTCAGAGAAGAAATCGAGGACATCACCCGCATCAACAAGTTCACGAAAAATCGCTGTTTAACGACAAGGTTTGTCGCTTTCCAATGCTCTCTGAGTAGGATATTATGCTAGATTTTAGAACAATAAACGAAATTGCATCATAACTAATACACTTCGAATTTTAGGCGAGTCAGAGAGGAAGGAGAAGGAGCAGTGTTATTTCTTCGTCATTGAAGCATTTGAGCTTTTCTCAAGGTCCATCAAAAAGCAAACTCGAGGCTTGGCCCTTCAAAGAAAACCGAGTGCTAATCGAGTATGTGGTTCTGTTCCGTGAAGATGACCCAAATCGAGCCATGTGTGTTGTCTACTGGCCAAAATATGGCAAGTTTAACTCGTATTAGTCAAAGATGGCTGATTATATACAGAAAACGTCAGGATCTCCAGTTTTAAATTCAAGTTAGTTGGTCGCTTTTACAAATATTACTTCTAGTTTGTATATTTTGCTTATTGGCTATCGTAGTTTTTTTTAAACAATACTTCAACACTGTACTGTTAAAATTAAAAATATTATCAATCATGGGAAAAAATCTATTTATCCCATCACGACAAAAATCCTAAGACAATCGGATAAATATATTTTATTGTTTTATTGCTCAACCTAATCTTGGATGAGTGAATGCCATGGCATAAAGAAAATTATGTGCTTCTCTGTTATTGACATCAACAGTTAAACTTTGTACATAGTGTATTTATCCAATAGCAATTGACATAAAACGTTGTATGGGATTGCATATCTAAGACTTGATGATCATTCATTGATAAAGAAAATAGAAATGATAAATATATGATTATCATGCATTTAGTAACTTTTATGAAAATTGTATAGCTCAAACTGTATAATTGAAACTAATGCCTAGCTTCACATATTTTTGTAGTAGTAATGTGATCTGTTACTAATGGTCCCAAGATTAGCTATTGCTGTAATATTTTGTATGGGTTGTGTAAATTCTTTTTGAAATTCCCAAAATCACTAGGAATGCCACTAAGTTCAGGTTATCACTATCCAAAGGTAATGACAATTGTGTTAATTAGTGAAAAATAATAGTCAAGGTAGAAATGTTTTAAATGTCAATATGTGCCACCGAGCAAATTTAGACTAAATTTTCCTTTATTTGACTTAATAGTTTCAACAAACCCTAAGTAATTTTACTAAAACAATTAGCGTTAGGCTCAGTGGAGTCAGTTGGGTGTAGTAGTCATCAGTTGCACTTCTCACCTTTACGTCCTGGGATTCTAGGCTCTGCAT
>JAOBAY020076884.1:0-11194 GCA_025331085.2 Zoanthus sociatus
CCAGAGGCTTATTTGGCTTATAGAAGTAGAGAAGACTAGAACTTAATTATATATTGACAATTTAGTAATAAAAAAAACAAAGAAATCTACACAAGGCACACAACTGATAATCAGAGTGATGATTTGATCTTTGGTCTATGTTGAAAATCTCTTTCGTTTGGAGTTATCTGTTAGAATAAGTACTGATGCAAAGGTACTAAGGTGCCTCTAGTTGATGTTTCGTATTCAAAAAGAATGTAGTTAAACATTTTTAAAACTACAGGAGGAATATGTTATTTCTTGGGTGTAATTTGCTTGCAAGTCTTCAAGCATAGAAGCCAAATGCAGTCTATTTATGCTTTTACTCGACTTTGGGCATCATAGTCTGTTTCGCTCCTCAACAGGGATCAGGTATTTGGAATCGAATTGCCCAGCACAAACCACTGTTTGCAGAACCAAAGGGAAAGGGAGATTTTGTCGAGGTGAGCTTTCCATTATTTCTGAAATGAGGTCCAAACGACATTTACCGATTAATTGGCTGAACTAATTGCTTACTAATAGTTAAAACTACCAGATTGAGTCGAAAACTTAAGTTCTTTGAATCATAGACGAGCAGCTCTCACCATAGTTTAACTCGAGAAAAGAGGCCCTAGAAGCTTTAGGCTTTGTTTAATAGTAACAACCTGAATAACCTAGTTGATTAGCTGTTAAATCCGAACAGACGATGGCTGAAATGCTCGGAGTTTACAATTCATTTAGGGGACACGAGGAAAGGAGTGAATCCTAAATCAAGAGTAAGTTCCCTCCCCTGGAGACCAAGAATAGACCAGCACAACACTGGATCGCAACTGTTGTTAAACCATATGAAAATTGACTTAACAAACGGTTTTGCGGCCGGCTTACAAAGAAAATATCTACAGTGCATATCCATCATGTATGTCATGAAATTACACTTGATAAATGCGTGAGTTTTCTGGTTCGAGGTGCAAATGATATACACTGTATGACTATATATTAATTGAAAGTTGCTAACAAAACTCTTTTGAGTCACTGTGTCTCTGTTTCAAAACCCCCTCTTCCTGGATATGAATAGTTGTTTATCTTTCTTTTCCGGTTAATCTTCAGCTTTCCTTCCCTACTAGTGTGGTAAAATGACTACCAGGTATGCTGATAATTAACGTGCAGTGCATTGGTATCCGGTCTAGGGGGAGTGTTTCATCTGCCTAAGGCAAAAAACCGGAGACATCACTGCTGTATTTTACTGTTCTGCCGGGATAATGCCCGCTACCAACGTGAGCTTAGTACCCATTTTAACGGCTACAAGTTCTTAGTACTAGTACACACATGCTATTTGTACTTGTAGTACTCCAATCTTTCCCCGAAAGCTTTTACATTTTTTTTAATAAACTCTTATTTGCTCCTGTAGACAATGGATCAGTTCTATGAGAAGATTAATGATCCTGTTCATAAAGGTGCCGTGTTTTTCGCTGTTTGTCGTGGAAAGGTGAGCAAATTCTTTGAAATTTATGTAATTTTTACCCAGGGTTTCCGCGTTGCATTAAAGTTATCAAACGTCTTCATTTTGCCAAAGCTTTTTCTTTAAAAGTTCTTGAAGTGCATCTTATTTTTGATGGTGAAAGTGATCTTTTCTTCAAGCCGAAATTGATACAATTTTTTTTATGTATAATTGATCCATTTTTCAACTGTTCATAGTAATATTGTTGCTGATTGTATTTTTTCTCGCTAATGTCTCATCGGCCTCGTAAAGGTGTAATCTTGTTTAGAAGCCCTTTTACCTATTGATGTAAGTGATATGCAATGATATCGTTTTCATAAGGGGTTATGGTTATGGGGCAGGGAATGTTTAGGGTGGTCAAAATAACATGCTTTCCGTGAGATTAGAGAATTGAATCTTAAGCTGGCTCCCAGTGTCGTTTGAGTCTACGGAGAAGACGTACCCATTTCTATTTCCAATCTAGGTGTGTGTTTTATATGTTGTAAATGGCCATCATAAAAACTATGGTTTTTAACATCTATAGCCTTGTGGGAAATTAAATGGGGTATAATGGAACTCAAAAATATATGTTCTTAAAGCGGACAGTTTGAAAACATTTCACAATTTGAAACTAGTACAACCCTTGTTCAATCCTCGCCTCGTGCTTTGTGGTGCATGTGTACAGATTCAAAACAAGTGCACTTTTCTCAAAGGAAACTTTTTTTGTTTAGCGTCCGCTGCTGTAGTACATTTTTGGTGTTCAAACTCTTGGAATAATCTAATTTATCTCAATATAGGTTAGCGAAGGTCTCGACTTTGCTGACAACAATGGGAGAGCAGTAATTATTACAGGCTTACCGTTCCCGCCAAAGATGGATCCAAGAGTGAGTTGATGAGGTTTTGATTGTTAATCTTAAATGTAGCGACCTGAGTTGGCCGTAATCACTGTCTGTGTACAAGGACCTGTAAGGATGTTAATGCAGGGATGCCACACACGGCAATCATTTTAAGTCATTTCCGGTTACTGTACTACCGGTTGACAAATGAATGAATTTGCTTCTTGCCCCTTTGATTTACATTGATTTATAAATCATGGTATATGATAAAGTATCTTTTTAGCTAACTAGTTAAGTTGCATTGCGCATGAACTAACTATGTTTGTAAGTGAGTGAATTTCCCATCAATGACACCGAGATATTTTTTTTCTGAATGTGTAGGTCAGACTCAAGATGGAATTCCTTGATGGAATGTTAAAAAACAGAGAGTTTAAAGTGGGTTCTCTTTCTTCTTTCTTATTATCAATAGTGTTTTTATCATCATTAAAGTTTTTTACATGATAAAATAATAAGATAAGTTTTTTTATGTTTTTCCAAGACCACTCCGTTTACGGTTACCAACTCAAAGAAACCTTTCTGTCTGTCTGTCTGTCTGTCTGTCTCTGTCTGTTTGTCTGTCTTTCTGTCTATCTGTCTGTCTGTCTGTCTATATGTCTGTCTGTTTGTTTCTACGTTATTCTCTCTTTAAGCACAAGGTTTATGTAAAAGAGCATTTGATAATTCGAGCGCATCAAAATTTAAAGCTCTAAACGATGAGTTATTATAAATCCAGTCTAAGTCATCAGTGTCTTGATAAATTAACTTTCCAGGGAATCACAGGAAGGGAATGGTACCGACAGCAGGCCTCTCGAGCTGTCAATCAGGCTATCGGTCGAGTTATACGACACAAGCAAGACTATGGTGCCATTGTGTTGTGCGATGAAAGGTTTACATACCCGGATGCTATTCGTCAGCTGCCCTCCTGGGTCCAACCTTACGTGAAGGTGTACAAGGAGTTTGGCTTAGCACAGAGAGACATGATCCAGTTTTTTCGAGCTGCTGATAACCTGGTAAAATTATTTAAATATAAATACCTAATGACAGCTCCCCTTAATTGACTTTTCCCCGACGGCTGTACCAGTTTCCCCCCACTCGAAAGTTCAAAATAATCCTTGGGATGTTCCCAGACCTCTCTAGATACTTGAGTATTTGGCGCTTGATGACCTCGTACCCACTCCAGGTGTACCTCCTTTCCCAGTTAGTGTACCCCACCTCCCAAGCCTTAAGAAACACACTGTCATGTTAAAATCCTGCTCGCTCTCTCTCTCCCACTTAAGAATCCCCAACAAGTTGGCTATTTTCAAAGCGTGGTAACTGTAGGATCACCAAGGACAAATCCATTCTGGTAGTGCTAGTCAGGGATTCTAATTCGGGGGTCTTCCGCATTCAAATCCTCAACTCTGGCTACAGAGCCACGCTGCCATCTTAAATGATACAAAATACGTGGCCTTTTGTTTACATTTTTGAGTCACTGATATCGGTACCGTCCTTATCCGTTGGACATTGAAGCTGTGAAGAAATGCAGACACTGGTCTTCTTCCAACAGCTGCGGTTTTATAAATCAGCTGGTAAAACCATTGCGAAGGTCATTATGACTGTTGTTCAAACTTAGTCTGTAATCGTAACCTTTCTCGTGCATAAAGAGAGTATATGTATACTAACCCGAATGAGATGTTCGTCAACACTTACTTAAAAGAGCGGTTACTCTAAGACAATAGGCAATTTGAGTCCTGCGACTGAATACATGTTAAGCAAAATTTGATTCAATTTATTTCAACTTATATATTATCAAACCCAAAACAATTATTTTCATGCCTAAAATATAACGTCGTGTCCGTTTTAGCAGGAAATTCACAAAAAACCAAACACCGTTCATAAACTTTAACCAAACCAGGACCATGAGGCACGAAGGACATACTTACTATCATAGCTACCGTCATTGAGAAATCTCTGAGCTGTCTTCTCTAGTTGCACACCTTGAACGCTCTGTGACAACCGTAAACAGAATTGATAACACACTATGTAGTACAAAAAATTGAATAAACAGTTTTAATTGAATAACTTCCAATTAGCACATTCTGTATCAATTAACTAACAAAAACAAACAGCAATAATAATTGATAATTGCACGCCACCCGCTTAAGAAGCTACACCAAAAAAACTAAAAGTCATGCTTCCTTATGGTATCTCAAAACCTCTAAACAATAAAAGCATTCAGTCTTCGTGCTTTAACCTGTTTCTAGGTGTCTGGGAAGCTCGAAGAAGCACGAATACTTCTTTTTAATATGCTAGCTACTTAAGAACTTTGTATGCTTTTTCCAAGGCTGACAAATCCGTGATGAAAATTAAGCTCCCTCGGCATGGAGGTGCAAACTCAAGTCGTTCCACAGTACAAACGGAAAACGAGCTTCGGGAACCAAGTGACTTTGCAGTCACTGAGAATGCATATAACCAAGTGGCTAGACCTTTCCAACAAGCAAAGAATCAAAGAGACAAAGAAAAAAGACGAAATGAAGGACGCCTAGCTCGAGTGAAACCAACTGAAGGTAAAACTTTTTTTGTAAAGTTTTCACTATTTTTCAGTGGGAGGAAGATTTAGGTGTAGCTGAGTGATACTGAAGTGCAATATACGAACTTCTTGATAGTTCCAAAATTTTAAAGATTTCAAATTAAAATCATTTTCAAATCTTATTCCTCACCTATTTTTATCATGATCCTAATATTTTTGTACTTCACCCTTTTTTATATAGATTTAACGTTCAACACTTTGTTTTTTTAAAGCTCTTGTTTCGCAAGCAAAGATTCAGTTGCAGTATGAAAAGTCGGATCTTACCAAACCTAACAGCAGTACGCAACCACAGACTAGTTTACTTGATTCACTGTCCAAGACAGAGGTAAGTACATGTTTTATTTAGCTCCGGCTCAAAGAATTTCACCGACGTAAGTCCTCGTTTAAGCTAAACCATAGGTTCAAATCTATGAAAACGATGAATAATGTAATAATAATAATAATAATAATAGTAATAATAATAATAATAATAATAATAATAATAATAATGGTAATAATCAGTTTAATCAACCACTTTGCAGTAAATAACTGAATTACAGTAGAGGCCAGCTACACATACACGATACATACAATTAGCACAATGATGAATTAAAACAATTATAGAACTTATTAGGTGCTTTTAAACATACCCTTTTTGCTTTAGCATGCAGCGCAATGCCCTAATTGATTTGCTCATGCACTTGCTTAGATTTTAAATAGTTTGCTCCTTCTCAACGTTTTTATAACATAAAAAGAAAATAGCATGAAATTGAAGAAAAACAATTAGTCGTTTAACACTGTACATTAACTGTCCAATTCCACAAGTGGTTGATTTATTAAAAATCGCTTGTTCTTATCCACTTCTTTCCTAGCCCTATTTTATAGGATTCTCTCAAATTAACAATATTTCTAGTGGAATAACTTATACATTCATTCATAGGAAACTAATACTTTGTACATAATTTCTGAGGCAAAATCAAAACTAGATCTAGATGATCTCAACGGGATGGAAGCGGAATTTTGAAT
This sequence comes from Zoanthus sociatus, assembly GCA_025331085.2. Classification (NCBI taxonomy): domain Eukaryota; kingdom Metazoa; phylum Cnidaria; class Anthozoa; order Zoantharia; family Zoanthidae; genus Zoanthus; species Zoanthus sociatus. Next base: position 5,924 of record JAOBAY020076884.1, read on the forward strand.
CATGAATCACGGCTGAATAATGGGCAGAAACAACGAATCACTGAATTCTATGTCGATTATATAAACGTGTTAGGAATCATGAAACCCGAACGACAGAAAATGAATTTTGAATCATGGAGTAAACTTATTAAAAATATTTCATGAATTAGTATGCTAAATACTCTACAGATTATGCATTTCATAGCTCAAATGATTCTGCTTCCAGCCTTGAGATCTCAATTCTTCGTACATGCACATAGACCTGGACCTGCCAATGTCATATTATAATATTTTGCAGACAACTGAGCATGCGCAATTAATTACTTTAGTATTGATGGATAGAATGCTGTCGGTGTTTCTAATGAAACAGTTTGCAAACCGTAGTGAAGATAAGAATGTTTAACTGTCGTTTCAGGTTGTAGTCCTTCATCGGAGTGAATGCATAAGAGATAAATATAGAGGTGTTTATATAACAGAGCAAATCAAGATACTAAACTTAATGAGATAGGTATGTAAAAAAAACAGGTAGTCATGGACTACATGTTACAGCAATAAAATGCTTGCCTTTAGCGAGTAATATGCAGTAAACGCTTCTTTCAGTAGTCTGTTTTAATTTTCAAAACCACCGTCTTCTTGGGTACCCTGTGTGACTCCTATAGCCCAATACATGTCTACTTGGGTACCCTGTGGTTATTAGTTACATCCCTCATCCTCTTACACAAACCAATGACAAAGTAGCTACCGCTGATATCAGCTGTAGCTACAACAAAAGAAAATAAAAGAATAAAGATGTATGAAAAATATAAAATGTTAAAAAGACAAAAAAGTTCCGGGACAACAAAAGGTTAAAAGAAAGGAAGCGTTCATTTATCCCGTGGGAATTAAGCGTGCCCAAAGCATGAATTAGTCGCACTTTTTTTGGTCTTGCGTCAACCGTATCAAAGATCACCTTTATGACATACGCAATCTTGAACGATCTATGTAAACCTGTCTCTCGCATTCAATTTTTCTAGTCATTCTGTTTCTAACTTTGTTGCATTCAGTTTTTCTGTCATCAACGATGGTAACGATTAAAGCACAACCAAAGAAATGGTTTAGGGGCACGCTTAATCCCCATGGGACAAATGAACGCTTCTCTTTCTGTTAACCTTCTATTTTCGTGGAAGCTATTTGTCTTTTTAACATTTTATTTCTCTTGTCTTTTATATACCTACAGTATCTCATTACGTTATTTTGATTTGCTTCAGTATATAGCTAAATCCTTTACAAGCCTAGTGACCCATGGAGCCGACGCTTATCTCCGGTTTCTGTAGTGTTAAGCGGATGAGAGTCTTTGACTGCCCTGGACGGAACACTAATCCATCGCAGGTTAGCCCCCAGCAAACGCTGGTACTCATTTTCCTGGAAAGCTGAGTTGGCTTAGGCGGAAAAGAAGGTCACACAAATATTCGAGTCTCGAAAAACTACCGAGATCGAACAGGGGACCTTCTGGTTGGAAAGCAGAGACCTTACAACTGCTCCAACCACGTCCGCCCGCTTCACTATATAACCACCTTTTTATTTACTTCTCATGCATTCACTCCGACGAAGGACTCCAGTCCGAAACGTCAGTTAAACTTTTTTTTTTACTACGGTATAAAATTTATTTATTTGAAAAACTAGTTTTGTATTGGATTATTCCAGTTATAGCGGAGCTCCTGCGGGAGCACCATACTTAAGAAAATATAGTATATGCATCGCGTTGGATTTTCAACGTCATGACGTCATGTCCGTCCGTCCGTACGACGTCCGTGTACACGAGTTAAATATTTTCTTTTCTCGTTCATCTTTAAAGTGATTTTTTTTTCTAAATGGTATATGTTTTTCTTCCTTCGTGTGTTCTAGGATACAATTTTGGCATTTGTATATTGTTTGTGCATTTGGCGAGAAATTAACCTTCGTGGCCTCTGTTTCCGTCGTGTTTGATACAGTTAAGTACTGTTTTGTATCTAAAACTGTCATTTGAAGTGCTCAAAATATATCAAAGAAATTGAAAAAAATCTTACTTTTAGGGCTTCTACCACCCAAACTACTGGGGCTATGAGGTTGAATATATTTGGTAGCTCCGCTTTTAGGCAGTGCCTAAATCAACTGATATATTAGATTTTTTTTGTAAATGAATGACTTTGTCATACACAAATATTTAGTCTTACCCTATCTCAAGTCTTGGTCCAAACTTTCAACTAAACGTAGGGTGATGGACTTGAGAGTAGTTGAATCAGCAGAATGTTTGTGTATCTTATCAGTAGATTCTACCCTTTTTAATGATTCATGTTCAATTTCGTAGTGACTTATACTCTTTCAATATTCTTTCGATATTGTTCACCATTTGTCATTACTGTTTTAATCAGTAAATACAACAATATTTAGAAACTAACTTTTAACAAAAGACTGAATATTGTTAATTTATTGACGTATGACGGAAAAATACATTGTCGCAGATAAAATGTGTTCTTTTTTATCAGTGATACAATAATATTTAGAGACTGACGTTTGACAAAAGACTCAATATCGTTAATTATCCGACATATGGGAGCCTCCTCTAGTTGTCGAAACAAAAAGGTTCGATTATTAAAAAAATAATTTGTCGCAAACGAAAATATGTCCTTCTCTCCGACACTCTAAGTCTTCCGCTCGTGATACAATACAATACAATACTTTATTTAGACACGTTACGTCCAAGAGCGCAAGTGCTCGTTCAAAATACGAACGTGTATTTACAATAAATACACTCTTTTTTTTATTAAGAACCAGTAAAATTTAGCTCAGGCTCAATGTTCTTATTTTTTTGGCCATTTCAGCCTCAAAATGTTCTTATTTTGTTCTTAAAATTCTCTGTATACAGTCCATGTAGTATTCATTCTTGATACTCATACATGTAATCTGTTACTGTTTTCACACAAAAAGTGTGATAATGAAGTTTAAGAGTAATGTATATATCTTGAAGACTGTACAGTAAAGACTGAATTTTGAAAAGAAACGTTAGCTTTACGCTGTCGTCGCGGTCTGATTGTTTGTTGAAAAATATTTCAGCCTCAGATTGTAAATTGTTCTTATTTTTCGAGCGATTTCAGCCTCAATGTTCTTATAAAGTTGTTCTTATTAAAAAAAAAAGAGTGTAGTGATATGCAAATACCAAATCACACATTCTTTCAGTCGCATAACTCATACACTTTTGGTCTTGGGGGAATTCAGGAAACCAATTATCAGCTCTTATTCATTCCGCTTCGCTCCATTACTTTTTCCAATATAACTTGTATTTGCTGTGCGTATTAATAACTACCGCAGATCAACTGTCTCGCAGCAAGATGACGTTGCGAGCAATTACCTGATCGTATTATTAGCCAATGAGAAGTCTGGATTCACTCGACTGCAACAGCTTAATTATACTGCGAGACAAGGTTGTATGCGTGTGGAAAAACATGAAGCATTGATTTTCAACCTGTTTCGTGGCAATGTTGCGAGACTAGTTGGAAGACTTTATTACTTACAAGTATTACTGTGTCTTTAGATGTTTCATTTTTTCAACAAATTCAGGGGTTTTTATATGAAGGTTGAAAAAATTTTGGAGCATGCTGAAAATCATACCAGACCCTTACACAACCATAAATTAATTCTAAATTACGGATGTTATTTATTTTTTTGGCAATTAGGGTACAAAACATATTCGTCCAAACGGGAAAAATATTTTTGCTTTTTGATGCTTAAATATCAATTTTATCCATTTTATTTTATTTCATTTTATTTTATGGGAATTTTATTCCCATCATGTTATTTCCTATCATGTTATTTCCCATCATGTTATTTCCCATCACGTTATTTCCCATCATGTTATTTCCCATCATGTTATTTCCCCTTTAATATTTTAAAAGCTATATAGAACACATAGAAGGTAAAACAAATTATCAAAGATTTTATCACAAGAAAGATTATTCTGAATTGAACAAATGTTAAATTATTGGTAAAACGTTTTTCACTAAAGAGGGATACTTGTTTAATGTTAAATAGATTACATGCTATCTTGTAGCTTGACAATGCTGATGAACAAGCTGCTTGTATTAGAAGAGAGCTGCAAGGAAGGGTAAAAGCTGCTCAGAAATTGAGAAGGGTAAGCGGTTTCTATAGTAACTATCACTATGCAGGTAGTAGACGTTATCAACATCTTTCTTTAACGTACCAAGTTTTCCACTACTGGTGTTGGATGTGACATGAGTTGCCTCCGCTGTTTTCTATCCTCTGCCATGTCTTCTGTGTTCTTTAACTTCATGTCTTCTTCCACTACCTTAATGCATTTCTTCTTTGGTCTATCTACTGGTCTTCTACTTTCCACTTCCAGCTCCATCGCTCTCCTAAGTATGCTATTCTTACCCCTACATTTTACGTGACCAAACCATCTCAACCTTGTTTTCCTTAACCTTGTTCAAGGTTTTCCTCCCTGCATCTTCGTATGTGTATAATGAGAGCACCTTATAGATGCTTAAACCTGATCTTGTCAAGCTGCATTCTTGTAATTTAGTATCATACTGCAAGGAGGGTGATTAGCAAGCCGCTTTTTATTATTATTATTATAATTATTAATAATTGTTATTATGATGATGATGGTTGATGATGGTGATTAATGATGGTGATGATTGATGATGACGATGATTGATAATGGTGATGTTGATGATTGATAATGATGATGGTAATTCATAATTGATAATGATGGTGATGATTGATTGTAATGATGATTGATAATAGTGATGATGATGGATGATGATGATGATTAACAATGGTGGTGATGGTGATGATGATTGATAATGATGGTTTAATTGAGGATGATGATTGATAATGATGGTGATGATTGATGATGATGATTGATGATGATAGTGATCATGATTGATGATGATGATGATGATTAACAATGGTGGTGATGGTGATGATGATTGATAATAATGGTTTAATTGATGATGATGATTGATAATGATGGTGATGATTGATGATGGTGATGATTGATGATGATGATTGATGATTGATAATAGTGATGATGATGGATGATGATGATGATTAACAATGGTGGTGATGGTAATGATGATTGATAATGATGGTTTAATTGAGGATGATGATTGATAATGATGGTGATGATTGATGATGGTGATGATTGATGATGATGATTGATGATGATAGTGATCATGATTGATGATGATGATGATTAACAATGGTGGTGATGGTGATGATGATTGATAATAATGGTTTAATTGATGATGATGATTG
>JAOBAY020076895.1:0-19255 GCA_025331085.2 Zoanthus sociatus
GTTATAGCAACCTATAAGCCAATGAAATACAGGATAAAGTCTACGATCTTTAATAAATATTGGGACCTTGCGAGTCCGTTTGGCCACCCAACGCAAGTCTCTACGCAAGTTCAACATATGGTTACTTGCGACTACTTGCGAGTCCGTTTGACCAGGGCCTAACACGAAAAGCTATAACAAGCCAAGTCTGAAACTTTTGTCCGACAAAATTCATGCAGTATTTTGCTGGCAGCTGGGCGGACGTGATTGACGTACTTGGTAAGATCTTTGTCTTCCGACCACAAGGTCTCTAGTTTGATCCCTGACTCTGCCGATATTTGAATATTTGTGCGGCCTTTATTTTCCACCTAAGATAACTCAGCTTTCCACCCTTCTGGGGTAGGTAAACGAGTACCAGCGTCTGCTGGGAGTTAACCTAAGATGGATCAGTGTTCCTACCAGGGGAGGCAACGATTCTACCGTTTAACGTTACAGAAACCGAAGATAACCCTCCTTAAATGGAACGCTTAGCTCGTAAAGGAGTTAGTTAGCTATCTGGAAGAAGGGCAATGTATACGCCGAAAAAAAATCGATGATTGCTCTGAGAGCAAAATCTCTGCCACATTAACTCTAAAAATGGCATAATGATGTTATCATTAATATTGATCAACAACAAATAAATACACAAACTATACATTTTAAGGACAAATAACAAACATAAATAGGAGTTAGTTCAAAATCTAATAAAGTTTTCAAAGCACACAAAGTGATGTGATTTTCTAAGAAGACACTCAAGAAAAGGAGATAGTCATTCAATTTTTGTAAACTTCCATCACTTCAGAGAAGCACCTATTAAAAATTATTTATAAAACACATTTAATATTCATCAGGTATATATACAATAATATACGTGGCACGTTTTAATTTGAAGCCACTTACGTGGGCATACACTAAGGCCACACATTGGTAGCGGGCATTACCCCTTGAACCACAATTTTCGTTTTGGTAACTTTATAAGATTCAGGGGCACGTATGCTAATTAATAAAATGAAAAACTTTGCCTATATAAAGAATTACGTTTACTTTAGGGTAAAATTGCATGCAGATAAAATGCCAACCATAGAACGTGTGTTTTAGTTATCAGTACCTCGGGAGTGTTTTTCTCATATCTGTCTTCACATTTCTTTATACTAGCTTCGAAACCATCGTGCTTTTCAATCCATTTTTGTAGAAACTCTTGCTGCTTTTGTTGAAACATGGATGAGCGTTCTAAAAGTCTAAAATAAACAAAATAGAGCTTTTTGTTTACCCTGACAATCTCATTAAGTTCATACAATTCGTCCTCACTGTTCTTCCCTACTTATATGTCCATTTCCACCCCCCCCCAACCCTAATGATAGTTTACTTGCCTACTAACCCTTCCCTGCTAGTATAAATGGCAAACAATTCAAAAATCAAACAAGAATTACATATATTTGTGTCAACTCTCCGTGTTCTAATAGGAAACTAATCAAATGAACAAAGTCGAGACAAAGGCTTTCAAAGCAAGTATAATTCGTAAACTTTACAGTACACATTGCTTTTACAATTAGGTTTTACAAGATTTCTTTCATTCTAATCCATATACGAGATTTCTAAAGAAATATACAAGATTTTTAAAGAAATCTCGCAAAACCATAAACGAGATAACTTATAAGATCTCATGATATTTCGCAGTGAAATAAAACTGTAAATATTCATGAGGTAGGGAGTTTTGCGAAAGCTTGTACGAAATCTCGCAAAAAATGTTCGAAACGAGATGATACGAAAAGATTTCTGGCAAAGGTTTTTATTGCGAGTACTGTATATTTAACCTTTTTCTGAAACCCTTACAAATCCTCGCATTACTCCCCTTAATGTCAAGTTTATCATGGAGTACTTCCAATTGTCTGTATCCTAACTAGCTTTCCCCTGGACGTATTACGCAATCACCACCCGTTCCCTGATAAATCATGTAAAAAAGTATCACATTATCTTTTTCTGGTTAAGAAATTTCTTGTCAATTCACTTTTCCTCTATTTTAAATAAAAAATCAGCTACCCCTCCCTCTGTTGGTATATTTGAGATCATCCTCCTCCGGTAAGTAGCTTACTTGTCATTTCGCGTCCCCATGCTGGGAACTTACTCGTCAATCTTTTCCTAGATACTCTACTTGAGGCTATCCTATAGCTCTTTGCAATCCCCTTCGGTTAGTATCTTTCTTGTCATTTTGCTTTTCTTCCTATTGTAAACTAAAAAATCAGCTACCCCTCTCCCTGCTGGGAACTTACTTGTCAACCTTTTTCCTGACACTATCTTTTAGATCTCTTTTACATCCTTGCAATCCTTCTCCGGTAGGTAGCTGACTTGTCATTTCGCTTTCCCACTTATTGCAAACTAAAAAAATAAGCTACCACTCCCCTAGCTGAGAACTTACTTGTCAACCTTTTCCCTGATACTATATTTGAGGTTATCCCATAGATCATCGCAATCCCCCTCCGGTAAGTAGCTAACTTGTCAATTCGCTTTTTCCTTTATAGTCAACTAAAACATTATTTACTCCTCTCCCTGTAGGTAACCTACTAGTCAACCTTTTTTTAACACTCTTGTTGAGGTTAACCCATTGATCACCAGCCCACCCCTGGCAAGTAGCTTATTTGTCATTTCCCTTTTTTTCCCCTAATGTAAACTAAAACTTGAGCTACCTCTCCCTTCTCGGAGCTTACTTGTCAATCTTTTCCCTGACACTCTTGTTGAGGTCATCTCATAGATCCACGCAATCTCCCTCCGGTAATATCTTACTTATCAATGTGGTTTTCTTCCTACTGTAAACTAAAAAATTAGCTTCTCCTCCCCCTGCTAGGAACTTACTCGTCAACCTTCTCCCTGACACTCTCGTTGAGGTCATCCCATAGATCCTCGCAATTCTCAGCATTGCACTTAAGGTCGTGACTCTGTTCAGGTGTGAGTGCAGGTTTCCGGGACAAAAAGTAGCACGCATCAACGTTCCTCTCAAATTTTGGTTCAAACTCAACTATCTCTTGTGAAATTTCCTACGAAACAACAAATTTAAGTCAATAACAACTTACACAAGGGATGATTTCCTTGTTATTTACTGCCTTCTTATGAGCCTGTGATAGATAAGTGTCCCGTCCAGGGGGAGTCAAAGACAGTCATCCGTTTAACACTACAGAAACCGAAGATAAACGCCCTCTCCATGAGCCACTAGGCTCGTAAAGGATTTAGCTTTTTTTTACTGATGAGCCTAGTAGGTATGGTATCAAATCTAAAGAGCAGAAACAAAAGTTCGATTTACAACCGGCGCGGAAAGGCGTACCCTCACTACAACATCAGCGAATAAATAGACCGTTGAGTCTTGCACGTTCAGTTTCTCAAACATTAACGGGAGACGTAAAGGGAGATATGGGGCTAAACACAGTGAAAGAAGTATACCTTGTGTATGATAGAAAACATTAGTAGTTTACTTCTCCCAATGAACTCTAATGGGGGTTTTTATCGATAAAAAACGTACTCAAAATTGCAAAAGTAATACAATGTTAAAGAAATGTCACACGTATGTCACAAGGTTCTAGATTGCCATATTGGGGATAGAAACGTGGACCGTGCTTTTGTCTCAAATAATCTTGAATGAATCCGACGTTTAGCTTCGAGATAAGCCCAGTAAATTACTCATGATAAAAAGTTTGAATGATTAAAAATTCAAACCTTTAGCTTTGCTTTCTGTTGCGATATCGTCTGCACGTCTTCTCCGGCGGGGCCTAGAGAATCGACTTCCATAACTTTATTTGTAATCCATTTCTTCGTCTGACCTATGTCGTTCTCGCTTCTTTTCATTTTGTCCAGCAGTTCTTGTTTCATAGTACGAACCTTTTCTTCCAGTCTGTCAAAAGGATTGATTCCAAAAGATTATAACAAATAAACCATCATAAAAAAATGACTAAAAGCCGGTGATATTCAAATAAAATAGAATAACAAATTTAAGTTAGGTTTCTTATCTGTTTAGCAACCGAAGGTAGCCTACGTAAAAACTAAACACTTTTTAAGAAATGTTATGTTCTTTTGAATAAAGTTGTAGCGTCAACTGGTTTGGAAACTTAATGACTTTCCTTGTTATGTTATTGTTTTCCTTTTCCCTATTGAAGTATAACATTACCGTGTGCAAATAACAAAAGGCTTTGAGATGTAAATGTGCAATAGGCCAAAAGACTAATGAGGCATCACACATAGAACAAAAGATCCTAACCGTGACCGTGCACACAGCATGCGCGAGGAGTTTACGCCTTTTGGTGAGAAGCAACGTGCGATTGCATCGCGTTAGACTTGTTATGTCTATGTTGTTGTTATGATTTGGCAGAACATAGAAAAAACGAACAATTAAAATAAATGGGCTCCTAAAATTTTTCAGTTATTCTTGAATTAAATTTTAAAAACAAGAAAAGACGCTGATGACATATTGGCCAAGCGCTAATTCTTCAATCACCATCTGGTGCCCAGATTCGAAAACATACAGGGTTCCTACAGCTCGGGAGACAACTAAATTGAGACCTTTTTAAGACTTTTCCTGCCGAAAAGATTTTTTTCGACATAAAAATCAGAGAAAGAAATCCTTCAAGAGATAACAAAGCTCACAACTTTTTATGGTGAACATGATCATAAAAATATTGTAAACTTTAAAACTGAATAACGACAAAAAAAATTCTCATCAACAGCAGCAGATTCGGAGTGGTGTGACGCTGTCAATGCAATGGGAGTCAAAAACGTGAAAGACGCAAACGTCCCGTTACAATTGCTCCCGACTAGCAGAGAATACGTCGATGTTGTATCAAGATATGCCTGAAAAAAGAACTCACTTTCATTCGCATTACACATAATGCATTTTAAGACCTCAAATAGAAATTCTAGCAAAGGACTTTTATAAAACCTTAAGGACACTACACAGTAGACGATTTTTTGTCGCAAGACCCCTCATTTTTGTCGGCCGACGAATTTTCTTGATCGTAGCTCAACACACACTGCACGACTTTTTGTCGTGAGACTACAAGCTTTGTTTATCGGACCCAGTGCCCCGGCACGCGCGTGACGGCCGTGTTTTTGTTTTTAAAAACGTGGGAAGATTGGCGGTTGCCACCAGTGAGCTGTCAGACTGCATGGCTAACAGAAGCAATTAGAGCGCCAGGCGTACAGCTCGGCTGGGGCCGCCATGATTGATTGATTGATGATTGAAGATTGAAATAATGGCGGCAGAACCAGCTGCAAAGAAGAAGCTTATAGCTTTAGTCCTTCTTATGCTGTTATGTAGGAGGAAAAGACGTAGGAGTATTAAATACGCAACAGATCTGTGTGGGTAAGACCATGGCTATTATCTTCTTTATCTAAAGTCCACGAAGAATCTTCAAATTCAATGCTCATTGCGGAGCCTTTTCACCTTCGACATTACCGCCATGTTGAATTTGCAGTGTGACCACGTGACAAATACTGCTTCGCTATTGGTTGAACCGTGTTCTTCTCCGGCACACACTTACCGACAATTTATCGGCCAATGTTGTCAGATTAAACACGCACAATTTTTTTGGTAAGGAAAACTTGTCGTAACTCGTAATTTTCCACACACACTCGAACTTTCGTCGGCCGACAAAAAATCGGGGGTTTAACGACGAAAGATTGTCTAGTGTGTGGAAACCTTTAAATCTGCAAAAAACAAGACTTATAATGACTCTCGGGAGCACTAAAATATATGGGTATTATAGCGGCTACCATTGCTAAGCTAAATCCTTTACGAGCCAAATGGCCTATAGAGAGGTTTGACTGTCCCTGGATGAGACACTAATCTATTCCGGGTTAGCTCCCAGCATAAGCTGGTAATCATTTATTTACCACGGAAGGATGGAAAGCCGAGTTAGCATAGACGGAAAGAGCTCAAGCAAATATTTAAATTTCGGCTGAGCCTGGGATCTAACTAGAGACCTTGTGGTGCTAAGGCAAAGATCTTACAAACCGCATCAACCACACCTGCCCTTGCTAAAGTGCCTTGTTAAACGGTATAGTATGATGAAGGCACCTTAAATATTCGATGAACTCAACCCCTAATAATTGCTTAAGTGCCTTGATAAACGGTATAGTATGATGAAGGCACCTTAAATATTCGATGAGCTCCATCCTTGTAGCAGTTTGTCGCTGAAGGAAAGGCCATTAATTATTTTCTGAGCAATTTTTTAAACAAAGCCACCTTCATCCAAAAAATGTGCTACACACCTGTTCAACATTGTCTCTTTTAATCCCATGGTAGTCTCCCAATTTTTTTGAAGCTTACTCATATCGTCTTCAATAGCTTTGAGTTCATCTTCAGTGATATACGGATCATGCCACAGTTCCAGATTGTACGTTTCACTCGTGGATTCGTACTTTTCTTGATATACAGGAAGTTCTCTCTCTATTACCTATGAAAGACATAAAAATAGTTAAAAGCCTGAAACTTTTTAACAAAGAACGATGTTCATGAACATTTCAACTTTGGGTATTCTAAAAGACAGTTGCCCAGCAGAAGGACTAACGCTCAAAACATCAGCTCTTTACACTACTTACGGCGAGGATCATAAAAAATTCGACCCTTAATTGCATTCATGAAGGACTGGTACACAAAGCATCAGCTTTTGACACAAGAAAATAATCAAAAATTGTTTTTTCATCCATTCCGAAACTTCATACACAGTCTTAAAGTACGAACCCAATTCATTGATTTCAATAGATGTCCAAGACATAGAAATATTTCCTTGCCCATTTTCCTTTAAAAAAAGACGGCACTAATTTAATTAACATAGTTTTGTTACATGTATGAGCTTTTTGAGAAAGGGAATAAAGCATGTCCATCTATTTGCAGAAAGAAAAAAAAGAAAGGAAGGAAGAAGTGAATGAACGAAGGAAAGAAAGAAAGAAAAAAAGGAAGGAAGGAACAAAAAAAGAAAGAAAGGAAGTAAGTAAGAAAGGATAAAAGGAAGCAAGGGAAGAAAGAAGGATGGAAGGATGGAAGGAATGAAGGAACGAAGGAAGGAAGAAAAAATTGAAAAAAAGAAGGTAAGTGAGAAAGGAGTCGCGTACCGTTAGCAAATTGATTTCCACATTATAACAATACACTAGGCTGCTGACCAAAGGTAACATACCTCAGTGGCCTTAAGATGTTCTCTTAGTTTCACCAAATCCTCTTCCTCGAACTCGTTATTTAGTTTGGTACAGTGGCCGTCCAACCATCTGTTAATGTTATCCACCTCCTTTCTCCACTCTGCCACTTTTTCATGTGTTCCTCCTTCTGCATCAGCGAACGGGTCTGACCTGACGAACGACACCTAAGGAACCAGTAGAATCAGGTGTATCTATTATCGTGCAAAACAGTTTCATTTGGACAGCTTTACTATATAACACTTGCATTCGGTTTCACTCTTCAAAAAAATATTATTGAAAAGATATTATATTTAGGTGGATTGGATTACAATGGTAACGGGAAAACATCCCGTGTAGGCTCTCTTTTCCTTTCGCAAGAAAGGAAAAAACCTAAGCTAAGACCTTTTTTTTTCGTCTTGGTATTTGGAAGCATATAAACACTATGTTTATCTATCGAACAAACTTTACGGGATGCAGCATCATGGATCTAAAATCCGATCAATCAAAGTTTTAGGTTCCACTCAACCTCTTCGTAAAGTATTAAAAAACAGTAAAAAAAATCTGGAGTCCGGTCAAGAAAATCTAAAATCCCGTAAATAGAATCTGGAATCCATTCAAAACAATCTAGGGTCCAGCAAATCGAATTTCGTTTCCAGTCAAGAGGATATAAAATACAGTCAAGAAAAACTATCAATAGTATCTGAAATCCAGCAAGAGGAATATAAAATCCACTCCGGTTAATAGAATCTGAAATCCAGTCCAGGGAATCTTGGGATAATGATTACGGAGTCCAGCATTGGAGAGCTCCTTGGTTAATCGCATCGGAGGCGATAATTACAACAGCAAGTAACAGTGATTTAAAAAATCAAAATCTGTGTATTGTTGCGATAGTTTGCTAGGAAATGATTTCTTTTCTGACTTCCAAGAAAAAACTCACATTTGCTCCAAAAAACCTTTCGGCCAACAATGCATTATTCTGAGAACAAGTCACTTTCATTGTATTTTGATGTTACTAGAAGTTTTTATATACTTAATTTGTAATTCTCAAAGCAATAACGACATTTTTCATTTTGTATTTTGGCGTATTTCGACAGCATCTATACTACCATCTTAAGAATACAAATAAATACTAATCTAAGACTTATTGAATACAATTTAAAAATTGTTGTACATTAATTTATAAGCTTTGACATTTTCAGAAATGAGCAAAATACCTCACAGCTCTCCACCACATCATCAACAACAGGCACCAATAAAGACTCATCCGGACTGGCATAAACCTGACGTTCATTTTCTCGCGTCTTTTCATGCGGCTCTAATTCCATCATGAATGCAATCAGGTCCTGCAGTGATTATTAAGAAATGAAGGTAAATAAAATAAAATGCAAAATCAATTTTACTCATCGCAGTTTGCTGATAGAAATGAAATGGATGAATGCTCTACACACTGAGCTACAAGGAATCAGAACTAACAAAGAACATACCTTTTTTATCCGCAAAGACGAAGAAGCAAAGAAGGCTTTGGTTAAAATGGTGAAACTTTATGACTTCATACTTTTAGGATTAGAATCTGATTCTAAATGTACTAAACTTGAGGAAGATCACAAATTTATTGAGATTTTGACTAACTTTGATTTCATAACTGTTTTCAAATTTTATTAATGTTTGTAACACATTCGTTAAGTAAAAGAGCGTATGGAGACTCCAACCTGTACATTTACATTAGAAAAAGTCGAATAAAGAAAGAAAGGGGGAGGGAAAGAGAAGAAAGAGGAAGGAAGGAATAAGGAGGGAAGGAAGGAAGGAAGGGATGGGAGGAAGAAAAAAAGGGAATCGGAAGGAGATGGAAGAAAGGAAGAAAGGAAGGTAGGGAGGAATGGGAGAAAAAAAAAGAGGAATCAAAAGGGGATGGAAGAAAGGAAGAAAGGAAGGAAGGGAGTGAGGGGGGACGGAAGGAAAGAAGGCTGGAATATAAAAAGAAATAAGAAAGGAAGAAAGAAAAAGGAGAAGAAGAAAGAGACAAAAAAGAGAGAAGAAAGGAAAAAAGGAAGAAAAAGGAGATTGAGAAAGAAAGAACGAATAAAAAACGAAATAAAACGACAAGCACGAAAAGGTGGAGAGAATAAGAAGTAAAAAGTACCTTTTGTAATGTGATGTTCGTTCTTACTTCTTCTTTTGCTTTTTCTTCTTCCTCGCGTCGCTTTCTTTCTTCTTCCTCTAGTCTTTTCCGTTCTTCCTCCTCCTTCCTTTTTCGTTCTTTTTTCTCTTCTTCTTCCCGTTGCCGTCTTTCTTCTTCTTCCCGTCGCCGTCTTTCTTCTTCTTCCCGTCGCCGTCTTTCTTCTTCTTCCCGTTGCCGTCTTTCTTCTTCTTCTCGTTTCCTTCTTTCTTCTTCTTCATTCCACTTTTTCAACTCTTCTTCCTTGCGTCTTTTTTCCTCTTCTAAAGGTTTTAAAACCTCTAGTAATCTAAATTGAAACGAAATAGATAATATCGTTATGATATTTTCAACCTACCTTATGAATTCTGTTAACAAAACAAAGGAAGTTGCCTATAACGGGAGAAGAATGATAATAAACTTTACTAACTAATCTATGGTTGGTAACTAATCTATATGTTGGTCAAATATCATTAAACATTGTTGGATGCAACATGTTTGACCCGTTTGAACAGCAAGATCAAACATGTTGGACAGTGTTGAACGATGTTGGTTGAAGTTTGACTTTGTTCAAATTTTTCATGCAACATCGTCCAACTTTACGTTCGCGTGATTAAAAATAGGCAATCTTGTTAAAAAAATTAATGGACCTTTATATACGGGCCTTTATAGAGAATGCAAAACGTCATCTCCTTCCCAGATGTCCTCGCGCAATTACGCCCGCGTAAGCAGAGAAGAGAAACCATCTGGGAACGAGATTATGAAAAAAATGATGTATTTTCATGTTTATTAGTGAAGTCACCTGTCATGCCGTTTTGTGACCTTTCCATACACATCATCCCACTTTTCGTTCAAACATTTCATCCTCTCTTGCAGCGCTTGTCTCTCTTCCAGCCCCACGCAGGGCTCTCTGGTCAAAGTGTTACCATAATCATAAACCTCAGCAAACTTTGGCTGTTCATGCAGCAGCTGGCTGATTAGGTTCTATCAAAACCAATAATGTAAAGTTTATCGAGGCTCATCTATAGCACATGTTTGCTAATATTGCTAGAAATTAGTTACAGTTTAGGCCAATCTAGGAAATTACATATAGAAGGGCATTTGAATTAATGTACTAATGTTTATACTTCAGTCCATACTTATTACTGAAATTTTTATTATGAAGCGTATGGTATAATGAAGTTTTTCCGACATTTGTTGGTTCAACTGTTGTGAGCGTTTTATATGGCCATCCGACAACCGAATTTTTCTGTTTCGTCGACGTCGAGTGAAGTTTGGGAGCGCTTTTCTTCGCAAGTTTGAGAGCGTGTTTTCAAGTTTGGAGGCTGAATTCGAGTAATTGAAAATTAGTGTATTAGGGATCCTTTTTACCACTTCTTTTATTTTCCTTCGAAACGGTTTATGTTGATCGCTACTCAAAAATTGCCAAGTCATTCTGCGTGTTATGACGATCCAATCAAGTCATCATTCAAGCAGTTTTGAAATTTATTGTCATTTACAGATAAAAAAAGTCGTTAAATGGATAACTATTTCTAGCACAAAACCTGTCGTTTGGGAAAAAAATCCGTGCAAACCATTAACCGTATTTACAGAAAAATTTTATTAACTAAAATATTTCTCTTATTTTTTCAGCTCTGTACAGTAAAATGTCATTATATTAGTCCTAAGTGGAAAAATTGTGAAAACCAAGGATAATAAATGGTAATTTGTACAACCTGAGCCTCCTCTCTCTGAGCATTTGTGGTTTCAAGGTCCACGCCAATTGGCTCAAAAGACTCCAACTCAGCCTCGGTTTCGTTCAACCAGGCCTCCAACGGATTAGTCTTGTTTTCCCAGACTTCTAACTTCTCGAGCTGTTCCATCTGCAGTTTTTCCACTTTATCGTTAAGCCTGCGGCACAACGGTATAGTTATCACAAAGTACTACCGACAATTGATGTGATACAATTGGATATCAAGATAAAATAACGCAAAATA
Source organism: Zoanthus sociatus (assembly GCA_025331085.2). Classification (NCBI taxonomy): domain Eukaryota; kingdom Metazoa; phylum Cnidaria; class Anthozoa; order Zoantharia; family Zoanthidae; genus Zoanthus; species Zoanthus sociatus. Next base: position 11,305 of record JAOBAY020076895.1, read on the forward strand.
AGGAATTGTTACCGGATAAGAATACATAAACACAATCTCCAGCAGAGCTAAAATACTTCCCCAAGTTTAATGACTCATTCGAGCCAGTGCTAATTATGGTTTTCTTAGTGTAAGAGGATAAGAGCTTCAACTCCCCTTAGGACTGTACACGGATCTATTGCAGCTACTCAACAAAAATTGGTGTTTGCTTTACCGATCTCACAAGGTCGGATAGATAGTTAAGCCAAATTTGGCAAAGAAGTTCTTAAATTCAAAGTGGCTTAAGAAAAAAAATGTCTTTCGTCAATGTCTACTGGGATTTTATTTGTTTTATTTCCCTAAGCTTCGGACCTAAGTTGAATTTCAATATATCAAAATTAGTTTATTTGAATTCAACATTTCAACAATTGAATTTGCATTTAACATTTGGATATCTTTGAATATAAAATGATTTTAACTGTAGCCAAAACTGGCAGAAAGGACATTCAAACCATTTCTTACATTCCGGAGGAATTAAGGGCTCTTCAGTTGTCACTCAACCGCCGAACATCACATTCATCTCACCTCTGTCTTTTATTCAAACTTTTTCGTAGAATATTACAACTCATTTTTTCCAAATCTGCTCGAAATCTCGAACTTTCAAAAACAAATAAAGCCTACGTCGTGCGAAGTAGAAAACATAGCAGACAGAAAAACCGAAAACGAATTGGATTGTAACATAACGGTGCGAAATTTCAAATTCAAAATCAAAACTTTAGAACTAAAATTAAAAAAAGTTTGTTGATTTGTGCATGTTTCAAACTGAAGTAAATATTATTAAGCATAGTATATATAAGAAAATATTGAAAATAATTAGTTTTTAGCAATTAGAACTTATAGTAGATTTATTTTAGTAGTCGAACGGATTTCTTTATTGTAATTGCTCAGAAAGAAGTTAAACAACCCATCTTGGTTCAAAATTTGAATTTTGAAAGTTGTCAGATGTGGGCGGTCCTAACGCTTTTATAGTGCGGTTTCTTGTTTAAACACTGAACAGATGAACTAAAAAAGGCACTGACCTGGACTGTATACTATGTGACAAAGAGTTCAGTTGGTCCCATTCCCCCATGATTACTGTTCTCTCATTGGCTATTTGTTCCCTCTCTGATCCTCTTGTCCTTGGGTTCTTTAGGAGATTGTCACCGACACTTTCCAGCGTGTCTATGTTGGATTCGTATTGTCGTATCTCATTCATCAAATCCTATCATGTAAAATGAATTCATTGGTGGTAAATTAGAATATAAATACATTGGCAAAGACTGTTGCTGGTAAATTAAGGCAGCGTTTACACGTAGACGTCTATATTTTTATCCGGATAAAAATATCTGCGTTTACACGTAAACTCTCATCGTTTATGTATCGTTTTCTACCGTTTACACGTAAATGCATAGCTGGCGTTTTCAAAAATAGCCCGCTAAATTCATTCGCTGTCGGCGTTTACGTGTAAACACTTGGCCTAAACGGATTAAAAAAAATGTACGTTTACAAAAATAGTCGGCTACGTGTAAACGCTATCTAAAACGAGCATTACTGGAATTGTTTTTCAAAACAATCACATGGGCAAAAGGAGAGAATAAAAAGCGCTCTAACAGCGCATGCGCATACTGCATGAGTAAATCAAAAACTCAAAACACAAAAGCACTAAATTATTATAACTAAAATAAATAAATACTTTATTTAACGTCAATTGCGAAGGAAGTGGTTGCCCATTCGTTCTAGCCAGAGGCTCATGTTTAATCGCTCGACTGCTCAGATCTTGGCGTGGAAGTCGAATTTGCAGAGGGAGGAAAACCGGAGTACCCGGAGAAAAAACCTCGAAATCAGATTGAGATCGACAAATCTCAGCCCACGTGTGGCGCCTGGGAATCGATCCCGGATCGTAGAGGTGGGAGGCGCTACTGATGAGCACTACACCAACCTGACTCCCCATAACTACGTACAAGTTTTACTGTTGCTAGCTCGATACTCGCCATAGCCACTTTTTGGCTGGATAAATAACATCTTCCACACAAGTATTTAATTTTTATTCTTTTTTCCTTCACTGATACTACTCACCTCTTGAAATTTTAAGGGAACGTAAAGATACTTAAAGGGACCGTAAAGATAGCGGATAAGAGTCTTTGACTCCCCCTGGACGGAACACTAATCCATCACAGGTTAGCTCCCAGCAAACGCTGGTACTCATTTACCTATCTCGGAAGGTTGGAAAGCTGAGTTGGCTAAGGCAGAAAAGAAGGTCATACAAATATTCGAATCTCCGCCGCGGCAAACTGCTGGAATTGAACTGGAGGCCTTGTGCTTGGAAAACAGACATAAACTGCGCTAGCCACATCCGCCCGTTGTACTCCGATATGTTGACTATACGGTTATGCGCCGCTGCAAGGGTATGGTTTTTAGAACATCCAGTCTAGAACAGCGAGTATATGAGGCACGGAAATTTTGTCTGGAACAAGCTATACAACTTTACATCTGTTCAGTACAGGGTGCAACAGTTTTTCTGGATGAGTATTGGTTTGACTTGGTTTTGATATACGTTAATTTTTCTCCCGATTCACAAGCCTGACCTCTGTTTTAAATGCATTTTCAAATCGACGCTATTTCTCTATCTATTTCCTGGAACAAGCAGACAACAAGATTATTCGTTTTTCTATTTGTTTGCTTTTTGATGTAAACTGACTTAAAAGAATCACGATTTGCTAGTTTAGAACAGGGTATTTCTAGTTTAGACCAGACATTTCTAGTTTAGACCAAAAACAGGTTTGTGAAGGTTTAGCAGCACACCCTCACCCAAATATCTGGTAGGTACAACCTTTCCCCCCGGCTAAGAAGCCAAAGCTAAGAGAGTTTGTCGTTTTGAGTGGTTCTGTAAATTGAGTACTAGTTACCGTAAGTTGTTTTGTTAAAGTTAAAAAACGATAAAAATAAATGGTTATCAGGTTTGTGAAGCGATCTTCAAGAGTTCTTTTATTTTCTCCGATATTCTCTTTTGCAAATATACGTTCCTACAACAAACAAAACCGGCTAAAGTTGTACATACTATAATCATCAAATAGACGTTAGCATGGGGAGCATCGTCTTCTAATGGTAAGAACAGTGTGCATTGTAAGTTGCAAAAGCTCTTACAATTTGCAATTCTGACTCACGAGGAGTGTGGTATACTTCTGACAGTTCTTCTGAGGTCTTTTCTAATTCTAGTGATGTAAAATGTATGATTGACATCTTTACAGATCTCACGCAATAAGATTTATTTCATTCGGCAGCATATATAAGTCTGTGAACAGTATAATTATCTTCTGTGAAGTTAGATGATTGAAAACAGATGCTATCATAAATACTTCACGTATGTAAGATTAACAGTGCCACATATCTGTGGGGTGTCTATCAGGGCCATATAGGCTTGGATGAAGAAGTAGGCTGGGAACGACAAACTATTACGAATCTGAACAGACATAACAAAAATACTGCTGAAAAAAAAAAAAAAAAATAAAATAACAAAATAGTTACTGTTCATCAGCAGGATACCTAAATTGTTGCAAATCTACAATTGGTTTCGGCTCCATTAAACTGTAAGCGAAAATCGGGATGTAGAAAGCTGATTGCATTAAATTAATTGCATAATTATTTTACTTGTTAATTGCTGAATGCAAAAAGATGTTATTTCCTACGATAACTTCTGTCTGTATTATCTAGTGAACGGGACAAAAACATTAAGATGCCCTACTGCATTTCCCGGAGCCAGTCTAAAAGAATGTCTCAAAACACCTCAACACTCACTTCCATATCTTGCTTCTGTGCCCTCGCAAGGTCCAGATCAGGCGTTGGGGAATCTTGAGCCTCCACCCGGGCAGCGGTATCTTTCATCCATTTCTTTGTGTTACTACTCAATGTCTGCCACTCATCCAGAAGACGATGCTGTTCTTTTTCAAGGTCTTTGAAAACCATGTCAATGCTGTAAGTAAAGACAAAAGTGATAGTCAGCGTTACAATACCATAACTAATTTTTATCAGTGGAGAATCCATGAACATTGGAATTGTTGTGGTGGGTGAAAAAGTGTAACAATACAAAATCATTTTATCCAGTCTTATCACTGCTCATCAATTTGATTAGAGGTCACTGAGAAACCATAAGTCAATTCTTATTCGTTCGTGATTTTAGCCAATCATGCTTGTTGTAAGAAGCCGAAGGAGTTCGGGTCATTATACGAGCATCCACAGGATACCCTTGATTAAACACTGAGTCAATTCTTATTCGTTCGTGGTTTTAGCCAGCCATGCTTGTTGTAAGAAGCTGAGGGAGTTCGGGTCACTATACGAGCATCCACAGGATACCCTTGATTAAACATTGAGTCAATTATTATTCGTTCGTGATTTTAGCCTGTCAAGCTTGTCGTAAGATCCGAGGGAGTTCGGGTCCGAGGGTTTTAACAAGACATTCGGATTTGTTATCACTTATGTTTACCAGTCCTTCCCATTTTTACTAAACTTTATCAGTTTTTCTCATTTACATTACAGTACCAACCTCTTTGCATTTCCCATTAATCTACTGAGCTCAATCCTCCTTTCAACCTTTTCTGTCCCGCTTTACATCAACCTAATCTTGTCACGTCTCCCTTCAACCCTTAATTTCCTGTCCCTTCTCCCTTCAACACATTCCTGTCACGTCTCCCTTCAACACATTCCTGTCACGTCTCCCTTTAACACTTTCCTGTCACGTCTCCCTTTAACTCTTCCCTGTCCCGTCTCCTTTCAACCCTTTTCTGTCACGTCCCCCTTCAACCCTTTCCTGTCATGCCTCCCTTCAACACTTTCCTGTCACGTCTCCCTTCAACCCTTTCCTGTCCCGTATCTCACTTGCCATTCCATCACGCTCAAATCTCTGGTTCATCTATAGTTACCTGCTCTCTCTGAGCTTCAGCGAGTTGTTGTAGTTTTCCAAACGTTGTCTCAACTCTCTGCTTTCTTTTGTGATTTTTTCTTGTTGGTTAAAATTTATTCCCGACGTATTCTTCAGCTTATCTGATTGGTCCATGAAGTCCGCAATCTTTGGTTCCAGAGCTTGTGATTGTAGTAGGGCATCCTAAATGAATTCGGACACATTGCTTTTGAAAACACACAAACAAAAGAGACACAACTGTAAATAATTATAATAGGGATAAAATAATTAAGCAGTAATAATAATTAAAAGAAATATTAAAATTGATCATAACATTAATAATAATATTAACAAAAGTAATAATAACAAAGAAAGGAAATAGCGCAATTTTTAGATTCATCCTGTGGTATCGATCGATTCAAAACCAATATTTATGTTTGAGGCTTCAGTAAGAAATGGTTGCACGGAGAATGGAAATACTAAGATCAAAGCCTATCCCAGGATGCTCAAGAATCTGTTAGTCAAGGAACTTACTTCCGTTTCTTTCTTTCTCTGGAGAAGTGTGTCATAGTCTGGACCTAAATCGGAGTTACAAACTTGATTAAGTTCGTCAACTTTCTCTTGGAGGATGATCAGTTGATCCAACCACTGCGACATACTGGCTTGTACGACTTCCAACTCACGCAGTCTCTCCTGGTGTCTGGTGAGAAGGCAAACAGGTCGGATCGCATAATATGATTAGATCTAACAACAACATAAAAGAATATACAGGTTTCTCCCTTTTCTACACTAACAAAATTCCAGGATATTTCCAGGATTTTTTTAAAAAATTCAAATATTTATGTACTCAAAGGAGATGAGGAAAGGCTGTTTCCTTCAACAAAATATGACTTGAACCTATTACGTTTTCATAAAGCAAAACAAACCACTCCAATTTTCACGTTTCTCGCGTTGGCAAACGCCAAGTCCATAGATCGTTAGATTGGTAAATATATTTACCTGTTCTTCAGCCTCGAAAAGCCATAAGGTGAAAAAATCCGAAACTTACAATTTATACATTTGATCATATTCGCTTATTTCAGACAATCTATTTTCTAAATTTGGGCTGCTGTAATTTAACTTAGTCATATTAAAGGTTCAATAAATGATTTTTTTTGGCTTTACCCCTAATTTTTCTCTTTCCTATCGCTATTTCTAACTATATCCAACCTTCACAGATCTCTTTTTCTTTTCACAACAATGTCATGATCTCTGATTTTTTTCTACTTTGTTTAATTTTTGTTGCTGCAACTATCTTATCTCAGTGGCACACAGTACGACTTTCCACCGTCATGTACTTTAACTGAGATAAGCCGAGCCCCAGTACAACACTCTTCCGTTTGATAATGTTGACCAAGTACCAAGTCCCATTCTCCTCCAAAAAAATGTCATATAATCACAAGTGTAAACAGAATATCTGTATTGATACTGACTTCTCACTGGGGAGTATGACCATATTGGTAGAGGGAAACACCTCTAAAATATTCTTGTTATTATCATTAATTATCAACCTTCTCACTGGGGAGTATGACCATATTAGTAGAGGGAAACACCTCTAAAATATTCTTGTTATTATCATTAATTATCAACCTACCATAAACATTACACCCACAAAGTCAAGGATTGTAATTACCTAGTTTGAATTTTGTTTGTCTTGTCTACGATGGCGTTCCAACGCTGTACGCGCAATACCTTCTCTTTCTGCATGTTTTCTTTAATGGAGTTGTCAATACTGTTTTCTAACAGGAGAGCATCTGAAAGCTGGCTAAACTCCGCCACATTGTCCTGGCTGTCTTTAATGTTTTGCACTGTAATCTGCATGTAGAAACATAACCAGATTACACGTCGAAATTTAGAAAAGTTCTGATGTACATTAATGAGTAATAGTGAAAACGTAATGTTTGTGAAATGTGGCTTATTCACCTATCAATGTTATGCCTTTGGGGATTAGGGCAGGCAAGGGTGGGGATTTGACATTTTGACCCCCGAAAATGTCAAAATCCACTCCCGGGGACATGAATGAATGATCATTTAATGTAAAAATCCCCTCCCCGAGACCATATAATCACTATATTAACTGTTGTCAAATGTTGCTTCCGGTCATGTCTCAAACATTAAAACCCTCTTCCCCAGGCAAGGTAGTTTTATTAAATCCTCACCCTTTGCCCGACCTTCTCCCCCCACGGGCATAACACTGGTAGGTGCCTTGACGATAGTCATCTATCACAAATGGAATGTTGCGATGGTGTTTCTACAGAAACAGTTTTAAAACTTTATAATTTATACACCACAATGAAAAGGTTCAGGAACAACAGAAGGTTAATTAAACGTGAAGCTCTCATTTATCCCGAGGGGGTTTAGAGAACCCAAAGTGTGAATAAGTTGCATTACTTTGGTTTTGTGAGAATCACTGTCGCCGTTGATGCTAGACAAACCGAATGTAACAAAATTTGAAATGGAATAATTAGAAGAATTAAAATTATCACACAAAAAAGAATTAAAATTATCACACAATTTTCACAAAAAAACCCTTCCAGCTGCCTTTGATGATTTTTTTGTTGTAGTTAATAAAATACATAACTATAATACTAGACATGCCTCTAGTGATTCATTTTGTATCCCTAAATTAAAATTAGGACTAATTATGGGAAATTCTTGCTTCGCTACCAAGGACCAATAGTCTGGAACTGCATAAACATTTCGATTAAAAGTTCATCTTTAGCAGTTTTTAAAGCAAAATTTATTGCTAATGCTCTTAACCTGTATTAGTTTAAAAGTAAAATTCAAAAATTAACAATTATGTATTCTTCATACATATCTTTAAATAGGCATCACGCTATTGTATTTTGTATTATGTTTAGTGAATGTGATGTGTTTTGTATAAAGTCTATATTCAGGGCCGTAGCAAGCCTTGAAAAACTGGGGGGGGACACAACCAAGTATTAAAAGCAGGAGCCTTCTAGGGGGTCCGGGGGCATGCTCCCCGAAAATTTTTGAAAATTAGTTTACCTAAAAACGTAT
>JAOBAY020076896.1:0-11193 GCA_025331085.2 Zoanthus sociatus
ATAAAATTTTGAAAAAAATTTAGACTTCATTTTGAAAAAATTATAGCAAACAAAAAGGTTTCGAGTTTATGTCGTTTAAAATTGAAGATGTAATCATGTAACAGATCAAAGCTGCATCAGTGATTCTAAACAAACAGTTGTGAAGCTGTGAAGTTAAATACCAAACAGAAAGAAAACTAAAAAACTGACTTTTCCGGCGTTGTTCTTTCGAATAAGTGAATATGATATTTTGTGAGTGTGATAGCTGCTTTGTCTTAGATAAAGCCGGCTTAATTTTTTGAACACAAGTTGTCAGATATCTTTCAAGAGGAGTCTAAAGTCGCGTGTTACCAAATCAATTTAGGTTGTTAAAAAAGTTTGAATTATCCGCAAACTTTGCGAATTAAAAGTAACAAACAAACAAGATACATTTTATTCATTTGATTTGACTCGCTTAGAATATAAAACAGTCTTAAGAATTTGACAACATTTATCAAAGAATAGGATGTGAAGTCTTCATCGTAAATAATTTCAATTTGCCAAAAACTTTGACCAATTTCCTAAAACGTCAACTGGCTCTCAAGTTAGCAAAAGGAATGACGGTTACAGTTGACCGACCGATGGCTTTGGATCAGCCGCTAAACAAAATATAACATTTTCTGCTGACAAAAGAATGTCTTTTAAGGAAAAAACTACTTAAGATCAATGACTGGTAAAAACAAATGTTATTTATTGAAGCGGTTTCTCCTACTAGCTAGGTAAGTTGAACATCTTTTATTGGCATTATAAAAGAGCAAGTATGAGCTATTTTAAATGAAGTCCTAATCGGTAAAAATGGTTCGAAAATACTACATCAGATGCATGCTTACCTCAAAAATATATGACTAACTCTCATGAGAAAATAATATTTAACAATTTTCGCATACATTCAGGTAGAAAAAGGCCAACAAAAAATTCAAATAAAAAAAAGTTTCCCATGCAATCCAAACATTTGATGTCACTATCATTTGAAGTAACTCGTAACAGAACTGTGTGTGTTTCATTATCAGGAATTCACCATAAAAATTCTCACAAATTGAGTTGTAAAATATATTAATGTTTTGGTAAAAAACAAATGTTTTCGGTCGACTTGACCATTATCCGGTTTACTATCATGTTTAAAATTAAATATATAAGTCGTATACATAACAGAAGTTGTTGTCTTTGTTCAGTGCGTAAAATAAATTTCGCAATAAATTTTGCAATAAAATTTCTGCTGAACAAATAAGTTCCTTACAAATTATAAAAAAACGCAAATCGATTAAATTTTGTTACGGAAGGCGCAAATAATGACAAAGAAAAAGTGCAGTTAAAATCAGGCATTTTCTGAATTGTCTTCGAACAAAGAATGTTGCTTATATTTGCTGGTACGAGCTTGAGTTCGTTTTATAGAAATCAAATGTCGAAAAAATGTAAGCAGAGCCGTACACTGGAAAGCTAAGAAATGGCCAACGTTGAAATTTATTATTTTTTGAAATAAAGAAGATTATCAGTTAGATCAATTAGCTTAAATAATATTTCAACAAATCTTAATGCTTATTTGTATTTCCTGATGAACCTGAGAATTATATATCACAACTATTGTACATATTAACCCCCCAAATTTTCCCTTTACCAACCCTTATAATTAACCTTTGCGTTTTGAAAAAGATATATATTTTGAATGAGACCGACAAAGATTTTTTTTTTACTTTTTTCCTGAAATGCATTTGATATGTTTTGCATTTATAGTCCATTACGCATTTTCAGTTTTTGCTTATTTGACGACAGCTGCTCATTCCTGGAACACGGTATATGCAAGATCTTGTAGATCATCCTCTAGTAATTATATGATCCTTGCTTCTCGCTTCAAACCTCTTCACCAACATCTAACATCTTCAAAGTTGCGGCTAATAATGAAAAATTTTCTACTGGCTTGAGTAAACACCCCAGATTGTAAGGAAGTGCATGTGCGTTAGTACTTAGAAACGGGTTTCTTAACACAGAAACATGCAGTGCTGTTACAAGGCCTCTCAGTTTTAAATCCCTTTATTAACTTTTTTTTTCAAAAATCTCGCCCCTGCATGTTTTAGAAAATACATATATAAAATAGTGTTGCTTCTTCCTTAATTAACCATAAACTATCAAAAGAAAGAAAGAACGAAAACTGATAATTTGAAAAAATTTATGCCATATGATGAATTTTCTTCTTGTCAAATAAAAACGTAGCGCTTTTCCCGGCTTAAAAATTATCCGGAACCCCGCGCATACCATAAAATCTGGTATTTTTGGATCGCAAAAAAAGTATTATTACTGAAGCAAGTTTGATTATTATGGGGAAAAAAGATGCCCTTTTAGGTTCGGATATAGAAGCCTATGCAATCCGACTTAATGCAAATAATTCTTAAGGGGACTCTCTATACCCTATAAACTTTGGTAGATAATGAAGGAGTTGAAAGTAGTATTTGAGTTAGAAGCCAATGGGTTAGAAGAATTTTGGGGATAACCGCCAAACCGTCTTGTCAGACCATGCGAAAATGCAACTTTCGTTAGGGGACGGTTTGGCGGTTTTCTATCAAATATTAACTCCAAAATATATTTTTAAACTTCACTAAAGTTCCCCCAAACTCAAATTTCTTCCCTCAAATCTCACCTAAAAAATCTCAAAATATTCAAGAGGCTTCCTTTTTATTCAATCTGTGATATTATTATCGGATTTTTCACATTTCAAAATAATGACGGAGATATCATCAAAATATCACTAGTAAAACTAGCAAAAAAATGGTCTTAGGGTAGAGAGTGGCATTAAAATCGGGATTGCTCTCGGCATTGTATTAATATAAACTAGAACCACTTCGTGGTTATTACCGTGCCTGGCTTAAAATTTTTTATTAAAATTTGTTTCAGTCCATGCTCTCGGATCTTATTGCTAAGTAATTGCTGGCCGCTCGGCATAGACAGAGCCCACGTTACTTTCGAGCTGCGGCTCACAGACAAAAATATAACATAGGCTGATATCGCTGCATTCTAAGACCGTGTCAGCCTCCTACGGCCTCGGCACGGTAATCAAATGTTTCATTGCATTTATAGGGATATTAGTAATAATAAATAAATAAATAAATAAAGACTTTATTTAGGTGTCAAGTCTTCTAGCCGGCCAAAGGCCTACTAATTGGGGACACCATCTTTACCAATGTCTTTTTCTGCTAATTGGGGACACCATCTTTACCAATCTCTTTTGCCCTTTTGCTTTTACTTAAAATGTGTTTCTACTACCCAAAGCAGCCCTCATTAATTCAGATATTGTGATGAAACACCGGCCTGGTTAGGGTGGTTTAGCCATACATCAAAATATAGTCCCGGTGTTTTTTAAAACAAAAAACTGTTATTAATGTTATTTACGTTACGTCCAACCTCTTGCGTGGTACATCAAAAATGTACTCTTTTACCACTTTTGGCGATTAAAATATTTGGCCAAGCAAACACGAAACGCAAGTTAGGCAACTCAGGAAAATATATCTCAACTTTTTACAACTGTCAAAATTACACATCATTTTGAATTGCCTAAAAGGAAGAGGCGGGGGTCTGGACGAGCAACTACGACACGTATTTTATAGATAACTCAAGAGAATAAATCTTAACTTTGAGTACTATAAACTAGATGTTTAATCATACACAAGAAGTCAAAAACAAAGATTCCAGCGTCGATCGAACGATAATTTCAACTGACAATTAACGGTCTTCAGCTGGTGTTCATCATAAATGTTTCATTAAAAATGATATAATACCAGTCTGAATATCTAACAGGTTATCGGTTAAATAAAATCTGAATTTTGACTTTAGTCGTTTTATTCGTCCCAGTTTTAAAATATAGTATTAACACAACCCCGTGCTAATGATAAAAAGATAATAACTATAAGGTAGTTTTAATAATTATAGTAGAAACGGGTCAAAAGTTAAAGATACGAAATATCAGTCATTCATGACACTGAGATTTGTTGACAATAACTTGGTGCTGAACGTCAAAAGACGAAGCACAGCGTAACTTAAATTTTTAGCTATTGCGTCAATCTCTAGTAATCTAACCTCAATAATCCATTTTGTGGTCAAAAATTCCAACTTGCTTAATAATAATATAAAAAAAGATGACAGCAAACAGACTCCTTAGAATAAAAATCAATTTTCGTTTCTCCAGAGGTTTTTAACTGTCTGGAACAAAAAGGGTTATCTTTAATAATATTCAGCTTTCGTCGAGTTCAACAACAACATTTTTCAATTGACAAATAAATTGGAAAAACGTCAGAGCCTCTATGAATAAAAGAAACGAATATTTTTTTGATAACTAAAAAAACATAAGTTGCTTCGGAATATACTTGTGTTTCTTGCCAATGGAAATCATGCACAGATGGCGAGTCTGAAAATATAATAGTTAAATTAAAGACGCAGCAATGTTTTACATAAAACATAATGTACACACCTTTTCTTACAGTACTAGAATATTCATGCCAGTAAAACTGGGTTTATTTCCCTTGCTAATTTATGAATATGTTGTTTGTAGCGTTTTAGCCAGAGCTGAAATTGAAGTTATACTGAGTAACCAAGTTGAATATTGAAAACAAAGAGAAAGAACAATATGAACTAATTCGGAAGTCCTGAGATCAAACGCCAAAGAATATGAATATTTCATTTATAATGAAGAGTTACGTAATAGTAACTGCATCCTTGGGAAAAGCGACAAAATTACGCATATTAATAAATTTGTTTTTAAAAGAAATTCAAACGTTTTTGGAAGTTTATTTTGAAAACAGTATACTCCCCTTTTTATATATACATTTTTAAAAAAATATCAGTTCGAACTTTGATCATGATTCAAAATGATATGTGTAAAGAAAGTAAAATGGTACTGACGGGTCTTGTTTTGACAACAGTGAAAACATAGTCTATTGGTACCTTGAAAACATAAGCGTTTACATCAGTATTAATCCAATGATTATGTAGAGTAATTTCGAACTAAAGTCTACTAAAAAAGAAGGAGAAATAAAAATGCTAATGTATCATGATATGCGCTCATGATGAATAAAGTCACTAATTATATTTTGTATTGTCATATCCGTCATTGATATTATATAGCGAAAAAGTTATATATACATAGTATATAATAATAAAAGAGATTTTCTAACCTTGCTAGAATCAGATCTAGAACTACAAACACGGAAGGAGAGAATTCTAGCAAATGTATTATGTAAACGAGGGAGCAGAATTAAAACCAAGATTTTGTGGATAATTGGGCTTTTTTGTGTGCGTTCTTTGACGCATTACTTCCTAGTTTTGTTGCGATGATTGACATTCTAAATCTTTGGCTCCGCCCATCCCCCATTGCCTAACCAATGAGGGTGATTTTATAACGTCACCGGAAGTGAGAGCTGTGTTTTGGCCGCCGATGAATGACCCAACTGTTCAGGCAAAAAGAGAATCAGAAGAATTTAGCAGGGACTGTAGATGTAATACCGAATCTTGATTTTACAATGTTAAAAAGAAGAAATAGCTCTGGCAGTCAGCCTTCTTCAGAAGAAAGCGAGTTTGAAGAATTCGAGTGCGTCTCTAATCCGAAGCGACCAAGGACAAAGTGTGTGAAATTTGGCGAAGTTACAGTATTTTATTTTCGTCGACGACAAGGTTTTGTGTCTGTACCATCATCTGGTGGGTCGACGCTCGGCATGGCTAGAACTCATTGCTTGGTTGAATGTGAAGATATTATAGAATCAAATTGCGAAGAAGCCTTTGTAGAGAGAAAGATAAAACAGATTCTCCCTGTGCCGCTTAAAGCGAGGCGGAAATTACTGAGAATTTCGGGCGTGAAGCGAATTTTAAAACAAGAAGAAGACGACTGTACACAGCTACGACTCTCGAGAATTATATGCGGTTGTGATTGTGGTGAAATTTGTTATCCGGAGACTTGCCAATGCGTTCTCAATGGCATAGGTTGTCAGGTCGATTATGGCCGTTTTCCATGTTCATGTTCGTCAGATGGGTGTCAAAACCTGAACGGTAGAAAACAGTATGACCCCTCCACGATAGAAAAACATTATTCTGAAACCTTCATGAAACTCAATGAGCTTGCTGTAGCGTTAGTTTGAAATATGTGCATATACTTAGGGTTTAGTTGAAAGGCATTAATGTCGAAATACTTGCTAGCTGGACGAAACAATGAATTGAATTCATACTAACCTATTAGATCTAAATATAGTTGTGAAGTTATGACAATGACATGCCGCTGAAGTTTGTTATTTATATTGGTCTGTATTATAAAATATTATTGCCTGAGGTATGCTTTAACTATTAATTTAATATATTTTGTACAAAAAATTAATCATTATTTTGTTATGAGTTAACGAAAAATTACTCAATTTTTTTGAGTTTTATTCTTAAGCTTTTTTTAAAAAAATATTTGCGGTCGGTGGAATAGTTGCAAGTTACAATGGATGGGAAATTTCTATTTTGCTTGACATTGATCATGAGTATGCCACGACATGCTCTTATATAAAATGTATAATGTTTCATTCTAAATTTAGAAAAACTTTCAGTGTTTCAAATCCCTTTGAATATAGGGAAACCGTTTTATCTGCCAAAGAACGTTCTACCACTTTCCTTGTATCACGTAACAACAATAGTGCCATCGGCGACGCGTCTCTATGTAAATATGAAACATCTCATTCAGTGGCTGTCTTTTTACAAGTTAAAAATCATTTGATCATGTGAAAATTGATTGATTTTTATTAAATTAATGATATAAAATGAAGTTGGTTTCTAAAAAACTGAGTATTTGTTTTACATTTTAGGATTATCGATGTCCCTTGGCCGCCAAACCTATATACCTCATTGCTAATTCTAAAGTTCAAGTTGGAAGGGGGTGGGGGTGAGGTGGAGAAATCAGTGGGCACTGCCGCAACTCGACTCACACACATTGGACATCTAATGTTATCTCCTGCTCATCTCTGAGATTTCTGAGCCCCAAACATCTCTGGTGGCACCACCTTTCAGAGCATTGACACCATATTGAGTTTGCCTTGATTCCTTTGCCACAAACCCCTACATGGGTACTTTTCCTGTTTTGGCCTAACAGCAGCTCGTTTGCCCATAACTATCAACTTGGTCTTATTTATGTTTACCATAAGTACTATATACAGTGTGATTTTGTAGGTATTAGCTTGTAAAATATATTCTTTCCAAATCGTAGAATTTCTTTCATATTTTTAAGTCTTTGGTTGTTAACTAGCTTTTACAATGTGTTAATGTCATTTCAGGTGCAGTGACACCAGTAAAAGATCAAGCTGTCTGTGGATCATGTTGGAGTTTTGGTTCAACTGGTGCTGTAGAAGGAGCACTGTTTCTGAAGGTACTCTTTTGTATGCAACTTGCAACTCTTGCATGTATATTTTCAATATAACCTTAGTGAAAAACTCATATGATACCCCTAATAAGAGTTATGTTTTAGTACAAAAATTACATTATATCACAAAGTTGTTTCCTATTTATTTAGAACATATATGCAGGGCTGGAAATAAGTGGCAGTCATCGGACATTGACCGATCAAAATTTGCTAATGTCCGACCAAATTCTAAAGTTGGTCAGACATGATGTCCGGACAATTTTTTGATCTTAAATAAAAGCAATTTATGGCAACGATGAAAATAAATATTGCACTTGAAAAATCGTGCCATAATGGCAAAAAACGTTTGTTAAAGTTCAGTTTGAATATAAATTTGCTGTAATTAAATTTGTGTTTTGCGTATGGGACACCATATACTTCTTTAGTTCACCACTTTTGTAAGTGACTTATCAATATTGATATGAGCGTGGTTTGCCCTCATTTTTATTCAAAAAGGAGTATTCCCTTCTTTCACTTAAAGTTTCAAACCAATAAAAGTTTGACTTACAGTGATTGCTTTACATGCTCCGCACTTTTAAAAGCTAACCGTCTAGATCGTGAAGTGCATTGTGTGACTGAAGCCTATTTTCAACGACAAGGGTGACCAACACGGTTGTTTAAAAAAATTGTTTCCTTTTCTTTCTTTTTTTTTTTTTTGCATTTCTGCTCAGTTTTCCCATTTTTCTGTAAAAATAACCCAGAGAAAAGACAAAACAATGCTAACAATACAGTTTATACTTTCTATAAAGATATCAAACCGGTAATCACTACATTAAATAAACAGTCATTGCGATCGAAAACTTCAATAGATTGTGGCTTTCTGTTATTATAGGTATACATCTGAAGCAATCGCATTTTTCATTACTTGACAGATGTTTCTTCATGCAAATTGATCTGTGTATTTTATAAGTTGAACATTCAATCTGTTTTCAACAAGATAGCAAACTAAGTAAAGTTTCTTAATGTTACAAAAGTACAACTTCCAGTATGCACTCACGATCAATGAACACATTTTGGAAAATGCTGCACAATTGCAACCCCCGCTTTAACTCCAAGCAATGTCATCGCAATGGGCTAACATTCTCCTCACGGTACGCCTAGTGTTTACTCTACCAGTATCTAATGCCGAACAGGAGCTAGCGGTTTTTTGTCGCATTAAAACGAGTCAAAACATCAAGATGAGCATCACTTTCTCTATCACATGTGGAAGACCTCTTACGAATGAAATTTAAAGGTCCTCCACTGGAAGATTTTGAAGCATCTGAAGCCGTCTTAGACTAGCATGCAGGCAAGGCTCAACAACCAAGTCAAAAACCAAGAAACTAGAAAGGCTTACAAGAAGCAGGCTACAAAGACTACAAAGCTTTTATTTCATATCAGTCTTCAACATCTTCAAATGATTCGTCCACCAAAAAGGCACCACTGACAATGAGGACCAATCTATTTTCAGTGAAGTTGATGATGCGGCAGGAGACGTTTTACAACATTGTTGAGTTACTGTATAACATTTTATAGCCCATTTCGTTTTTTTCTGAGTACATGTTCTACCATAAAATTATTTGAATGACTACTGAAAAAGTTACTTTTTGTAGTCTGAAGCAAACCCTTGGAATAACAGCAGTAATTTTTGTTTTCAGTCAGTAATGTTGTTAACTTCAAAGGAAGACTTTTATATTGATGTTTCTTGTAAAACCACCCATATCTGTTGCGAGCAAAGCGAGTAGCCTCCTATTCGGAACACACTGTAATCTTTGGACGCCACGAGTAATGAACATGCAATACATACGATCAGTGGTCTGTACCACATCGAGAGTCGATTCAAGGATGTCACTAGCATTTCGGTACACACTATACTGTATATGCGAGGGGCGGTTCAAATAAATATACATTTTATATGCAGTAAATAGAACAGTATTGTCGCTCTAACAAAATAGTGTACTCGCAGGACTCACGTCCTATTAGAAATAACTAGATTACTATCTATTGTTGGTATTTTGAGCAACAGAAATGTAAACAAATTGCAAGGAAAGACAAGTCTGTGATAGCTCAGTAAACAAAAGATAATTAAAGTCAACCATTTGTTTCAGGTTACTTCCGACCAAAATTTTACTTTGTCCGACCAAAATGTTGTTTTGGTAGGACATATGTCCTTTCAAATCCAAAAAATTATTTCCAGCCCTGTACGCTAGGTAGCTTTTTGGGTCTCCATTAGGGTCTCTTTTGTCTGATTCTGTGACTAGTGTCAACCAAGCTTAAGAAGTTCTATAAACCAGAAAGCTTGAAAAAGGTTTTAATTTGTACTTGTAATTAATGCACAATATCCTATAATAACAAGAGTTAAATCAAGAATAGTTAAGGGAAAACATGTATAATACCTGTGCCATGATAACTGGGAAAATAAGAGGAATACTCTTTTGCTCAACTGGTGGTTCCAAGCTGCTGATTTTGAGCTGAGGCAAGGGGGCGAGTTCTTTCAAAATGGCTGCACACAACAGTTTTAGCTTCTTTGACCCTTGTTGTGGCTCACAAGCAACATTTTTCAGTTCTTCAATAAGTTCTGAAGAAATTCTATTAACAGATAAAAACCAAAACAAGATAAAAACAAATCATCCTTTAATTTAGCCTAAGTACTGTAAGTAACACCTGCAGATTTGACAAGCCATTATGTTTTGGGAATAACTATAGAATACCCCGCCACTGTTGTTTATATAATTCTGAATATTTGCTTTTTAGGGAACAACGAATGCGCAGAATAAATCATCATGTCATTATAGTTGTGCCTAGAATATCAGTACCGTACCTTAGAAATCTTTTTGTTTCATTTCATTGTACAGTAGATTAACGATATATATATATATAGTCCTATTGATAAATTTCGAAAATTCTGACCAGTTTGAAATGCGATCATAAGCAGCAAAAAATGACAGACACAGTAAAGGTTGTTTATTTACCTTTTCCGTGCCCTTGTAGCAGCTACTAAGAGGAATAACCTGCGTAAACAGCTCGTACAGTCAGGACCCCGATCGCGACCTTGTAGAATACTCAACGTCCTCTGACAAAACTCTTGGAAGTCTTTATCTGTAATCATCCTGGAATAAGCACAACAACCTAAGGTTTAGAGTTGTTAAAATATTTGTAATGTAAAGCAAAAACTTAATACCTTGCTTGCTTTATCACTGAAGAAGGATCTCTGAATCCTTGATCTGCCATTTTGCCTTCCGCGTGCGTTACAAAGAATCTGGGACTAGGAACACAGGTAACCCAGGCTAACTAATTCTAGGTGTCTTGCTTTCGTTCTGTGGGTGTGTGAAAAAACTTTAAAATTTTGAAAATGCTTCAGAGGATGAACATAAGTAAAACTGGATTTTATTTCATATTTATTCTCAAGAAGCAAAAGACAAGGAACAAGAATCCCAGCATATTTGAACGCATTCCCAAAACGTGGATACCCACAGGGACGCTCGGACCTCCAGCTCCCCGCCCCTATAAGCTGACAACAAAATAGTTCCTAAACCCACACGCAACAAAGACCCAAAGCGTATTCCTGTGCCCTTGTTGTACACAAAGGTCTCTCCAAGTAACCCCAGCGGATATTTCGCGGACACATCATATCAGCCAATTGGTGTGTCACCCAAAATATCTCAATCGAAAAGAAGATAAATGTGGCTACCTTATTATCACTTATTTTCTCGCGACTTTAATTTCGCGAATTTAGAATAGAAATATTTCGCGAGTCTTAAATTTCGCGATTTTAACGAATTCTCGTT
>JAOBAY020076906.1:0-11190 GCA_025331085.2 Zoanthus sociatus
ATAATTCATTTTTCCTTTATGAAACACAGGCAACCCACGGTACGCTGTATGCAGCGTCCTTATGCCAAGATAATCTTCCATGGCACATTAGGTAGCCTGAGTAAACGCCTGTAGGCGTCTTGTTCATATATAAAAATCCAGGTTAGCGGTTCCTTTCCTGTTTTTTATCTGCATGACTAGAGGTGTTTTATTGCAATTGTAAATCACTTTAAGAATATTGTATTGTAGAGCCCACAAATATAATAATTTCCTGCAAATTAATAAGCTATCACCTGCAAATATAATAAACCTGCAAGTGTAATATGACACCATCTACAAATGGAAAACCTTTGATAAGATCTTGTTAAAACCTAAAGAAGACGTGTTCTTGTTTAGTCTAGTATTGGAAATGAGTTTTTTTTACCTGATCCATCTGGTCAATCTCCTAAAACTACTTATTTTGTATCGTCACCGTGCGGTCTGTAATTTGAAGTGCTCAATGAATGATCAAATATGGTTATGTTAATTTTCTGTAGTAACTGTGCACGACGCAACAACAGAGCTTCAGACATATTGACAGTCATCTTGGATTCTGTTTCAATTTAATCTGTTCAAAGACGACAGTAGCAGCCAGAAACAACATTAATAATCGTTATTGACAGAGATCCCACATGAGGTTGTGCTTTGTTTCGCATGACATGAGTTAATAAAAACATATTAGGGAAAATAAATAAATAAAAAATAGGCACACAAAAAAAACTATAAGTCATGAAATGTAGGGCCAATATGATGTCATCAATGACGTAGTTGTATCGAAAAGATCAGGACTTTCTTTCCCTCCTGATATCTTGAAGTGAGTTCAGCTTCCTTGGGAGTATTCTATTCTTTAATCTTTTATAATGTCGTCTGTACCACATTCCTCATTTTTCTACGTTTTAAACTCCTGCTTGCATATTGGAAGTCGTTTTGAATAAAAATTTGAACAAAACTTTGCGAAAGATTTTTGCGGAGCAAGTTATGAACTGATGTTGTGCGTTTTACAGATCTATTTTAGAACTGGTAACGCATATTAAATTGTAGCATTATTAGGTAAACAACTTTTGTGAATGTGCAAGCAATGAAAGACACGGCACTCACGATCAGTTGACCATAGGTTACTGGAGTAACAGAAGACTTAACCATGAGCTTTGGTCACGCTGGGTCCCACAGATCAACACGGGACTAGTACTCGAGAGTAGCTAGCGGGTGTCACAAGGAATCAACACCATTGATATTAGAGTTGATTATGCTAATTATAAGCTAACGTTGGAGTGATTAAGTGATATCGAGCCCCTACTGTAACTCTTTGGCTTAGCCATGAGTTAAAAAGAGAACACCTCGATGAGACGAATATGCAGTTTATAAAAAGAAGCAAAATATATCAGTGATAAGCTAATCATCTTATGAAACCTTTTAAGCCTTTCCTAAGACAAAATGATAACAACAAATGAAGTACATTCCTCGAATTCTAAAGCTAAAACAAGTTTATGAGACAGTGTAAGAAAACTTAATTTAGGGTCTGTGACAAGCAAGAAGATTGCATATTACATGCATGGTAAAAATACTAAGTACATTTTTGGTTTTATTACATTTGCGGGTTTGATACATTTGCGGGTGAGAGCTTATTACATTTGCGGGTTCATTACATTTGCAGGTGATAGCTTATAACATTTGCAGGTTTATTACATTTGCGGGCTCTACAGTATACACATAAATCTAATCAAGTAAAGATTTACTTGACGGAACATTCATTTAAATGAGTACTACTATTTTAAAAAGTGAAAACAACAAAGAAAAAGATCAGTAGTTTTTTGGTTGAAAGCTCCAGCACTACGGCCGAAAAGAAATGCTTTTAGTAACAACAGCATCAACTTAACCATAGCTATGGCTAAAGTAACAACGAACTCATAGAGTCGAAGACTGACAGCAAAAGAGTAATTTTGCTCTTCGTAAAAAGATACTTGCAAAGGATTGTGGTAGGAAGATCTTTGCAGGCTAGAACAAAGAAATCATTGTGTTTTGACACTCGCTTAGTATTGTGGTCGAATCAAACCTCGATTTTTGCTAGCTATTAACTGAATTAGGATTGCTGCCAAGCTAAGCTCGCTCAGGCTTGCTTCACTGCAGCAGCAAAGCAGAATTTTTCTAATAACTTATCGGAGTTCTTACTTGAAGTATGGTGTTCCATGTGCTCCAACTGGTAACGAGAAATCTAAAGAAAAACGGCAAAAACTTGTTAATTTTCATGTTGCAGCTGGTAAGATCTTCGTCTCCCGGCCACAAAAACAAAAGAAAATAGAAAAAGCTTCAAAGTTGTTTTTTTAGCATCTTCATAACTCAGATTTTATCTTTACCTACTAAATTATTTTTTACAAGCAAAACATATTTTATGCAACTACATTTTTAAGCAAGTAAAAAGCTGTATCTAAATACGCTATACAGCAATGAAGAAAGACGGGTATAAATATCTTAGTGATAACGATATGTAAACACACTGTAAAACTCATTGATGCAATAAGAGGAAACTGTTTAAAAATATTACCTGGTATAAAAGGGTTAAGTGTTGATTGGCTGATTACTCCTTGGGTCATCAATGCTGCCAGCTGTTGATTAATTTGCTGTTGTTCTCTTCTGGGTGTGGGAAGGCCTGGAGCAGCACCATGTATCACCCTGCCATTGTCAGCCGTCTGCAGGATTAAGCGGAGCTGTAAATATGTGTAAAACCTTTTTGCCACATACCTGTTGGAACTCTTCTAAAATATTTTGTACAATCCTGCTGACATTACAAATATCCATGGCCGTGGCTAGGATTTTTTCAGTGGGGGGGGAGGTCCTCTGAAATCTTAAGAGAGCACTAATAATCTAACAAAAAATACCGTATTTCTTTGACACGCGTACATGCACAGAGGTGCAACATAATGATTTCCTATCAAGTTTTCTCTTGGTTTTTACTTTCCAGTTATTGATTTTTCTACTTTATCTCAAAATGCTACTGAAAAATTTTGGGGAATGTCAGCAATTATGTTATGAAATACAAACTGTTGTATCCAGATTGAGAAGTTATGGAACTCAAAAAGAAAACAAGGATATAATTTTCAAAATAGGTGGTTACATGGAGTAGATCACAAAGACATTTAATGGCATTATGCTGTATAATTATGTCCAAATGCTGACAATAATGACTCACTCTTTGAGGATTTCTTCATGATGACCACATGCGAAACAATGTTAAAACCGACAAAAACGTTCCTCCCGTTAAGAAGTAGAAGACAGTATCTGTTAGTTCAAAGGTACAGTTAACGTTTCAATCTTTTTTTGTCTAGCTTAAACATCTGACGACATTTAACTTGTTTTTGCTAACTACTACACTATCGAGGCAACCCTGATGGCTACACAGTTATTTAATTGATATAACTATAGGATATACTAATGATGGTGCAGCCGTCGGGGTTGTCTCGATAGTGCAGCGGTATCACAATCGCACATGACACCGAGGGACAGGGGTTAGATTC
Organism: Zoanthus sociatus; assembly: GCA_025331085.2. Lineage (NCBI taxonomy): Eukaryota > Metazoa > Cnidaria > Anthozoa > Zoantharia > Zoanthidae > Zoanthus > Zoanthus sociatus. The sequence continues at coordinate 3,531 of JAOBAY020076906.1, forward strand.
CCATGATTTTTTCTAAAAACGTTTTTCCGTTATGACAAGTCACCATTACACGTAATTATTTCTTCACTTGTAAAATGTACCTTATTATGGATCTGGTCAACTTATCTCAGTGGATTTACTTTTGGCTACATCGCGTTTCGTTAAGAGCACCGCTTGATATATAATATATAGGTTTAGTCTGGTGCACAAAGATGTAAATCTGCCTAGAACAGTCCGAGATCTTGCAGATTAAAATGCAGAAGTGGAAAAAGTAGATGAGGAAGTAGCTACGTATACCACTAACAAACCACTACTATCCATGTCTTTGGAGAAATCTATTTACAAAGAAAAACAATTGTCACAGGTAAGACCACCCTGTGGTTTCTCGAGGCAGAACACGTCATAACCGCGGGTGACAGCCAACCTGGAAACTGTCACTGACATCTGGTGAGGTATGACTGTTCCAACAGGTATGTGGCAACAATCCATTTATGTGTTTCGCGATGCAAACTACAATCCAGAGCAAAATTGTTGCTACACATGAGATGTTTTCCTTCAAAATTTGCATATCAAATAATAAAATCGGGAAAAAAGGCCTTTGTTCTATTAATATCCCCCTTCCCCCCATGCAATGTTGCAGTCTTGTTATAGTTGTACTCTGAAAAATGCAATAACACTATTTTGACAACATTGCATGGGGGGAGGGGGGTTTTAAAAACACAAGGTCGGTTCTGCCTCAAATACGTGAAACTAGCACTATATAATGAGCGGTCTCAAGTCTTTTTGCACTCCATTGTAGACTCCGTTAAACTCCGCTTTAACGTTGATAGTGACACTTTAGTGCCATGGTATTTTGAAAGAAAACGCAAGATTGTTTTTTATTTGAACCCAGCATGGAAATATACTTCCATGTATTCACTTTCGCTGAAATTCTTGCCTGATTAAAGGAAGTTATATGCACGTACTGCTTTCTCGAATTTGGTGTGTTTTGACTTTTTTGTGTTTTCATTTTTTTTTTTTTTGGTGTTTTTAAAGTTTTAGGTTTTATTGCTTTAAAATTTAGATTTGTGTTTTAGATTATTTAAGTTGTTTTTTTTTTAAGCTTCGGGTTTTTTTTCCAAATTTTTTTATTGTTTTCCATGTTAATTTTGTTTTCTAGTTCTAATGTTTATTTGACACTTTTGGGCCGCCGTACGAACTAAATGGTGGAATACTACGACCTAAATAGATAATTTAAAACAAAACCGAAAATCTTTGGCCAAGCTTGAGACTTACACAACCTACCGCAATTATTCCAAACAAACGTTTTGTTAGACTTACAAACAACATTAAAGAGTTGTTACAAAAGATTGATACGAGTACAACTATAAAAAACTACAGCAAAACAATCTATAAACTGTAGAGCCTAGGAAAGAGACCAGACGAAATACTGAACCTACTGTCAGACTAAACTTTAAGGATAAGAAAGAACGAACGTAAAGAAAAAGCTATACTTTAGGAAGACAAATTAGTGAACCTGAGAAATCAAACATTAAGAGGACGAAACAGTGAACCTAACTAAGAGATTAGACTTAAGGATGACGAAAGAGTAAACTTAACTGAAAGATTAGACATTAAAATACAACTATCGTTTAAGTAAAACAAACATTTTCGCTCTACGTGAGCATCTTCAGGTTTGGCTGGCTAACTGATTATTAGTGTTTTATATGCAAGCACTGCTTGGACAACAGGCATTGTTTAAGTGATGCCGTTGGGAAACCAAATAAGATGGAAGAAATGCACTTACTTGTTCAAGTTAGGTGTAAGTTTGGCAAGTTTTCATAAAGATTTGTCTGTCGTCATCATGCCAAAAACTTAATATAACGAGAAATTACAAGAGATGATTAATGATGGGATAGCCAATGAAAATTACCAAAGAACTTTCGACAACCCTATCCAAAATCTACAATCTTTTCTGTCCTTTCTATACCGAAATTGTTTAACTGCAAAAACGAACATTTTGATTATAGCGATGTCAGACCCACTTCTAACAAGCCAGCTGTTCTCTTCGCCACAGCTAAGACCCACAAATTTGCGATTTCAAGAATATCACAACTGAAAATCTTAAACTGAGACCTATTACCAACACCTGTGGCACCTACTATAGGAAAATCTATTGACTGACGAGGGAATTCCACGCCAAATTTCACACAAAGAACCAATATCGCTCAAGTCGCGCAGGGACCAGAGCTATGTCGGTTCTTCAAGTGAAATCTAGCATGAAATTCACGAGTCAGGCAATGAATTTTCCTTGAATTGCACAGCAGTTTGCTTCTTTAAAAAAATTGGTGGTCTTCTGCTAGAGCGGGAAGGACTTGTTATGCTCGGCTGATTATAAAAATATGTGGAATTCCCTCATTGCATCATTGTGCCCAGTCACATCATCCCCATGCTTAGTCCTGCGTGCATTTAGAATAGTTACATAGTTACATATCAAAATTATTTCTTTGCTGGTCTCGACAATGTTTGTTTTACTTAAACGATAGTTGTATTCTCAATGCCTTATTTTAAATTATTTTACTTTAATGGAGAATCAGATTTTCTGAAAAATTAGAATTTAGGAAGACGAAAGAGTGAAACTAACTGAAATATTAAACTCTAGGGAGACAAAAGAATGAACCTAACCGAAAGGTTAGGCTTTAGGAAGAGCAAAGAGCGAACCTAACTGTGACACCAGATATTAAGGAGACGAATTAGAGGACGTAAATGAGAAAGTAGACTTGAAAAGACGAAATAGTGAGCCAGAAACATCAAACTTTAGGAAGATAAAATAGTGAACGTAACTGAGACTAGGCTTTAGAAAATCGAAATAGTGAAATAAGTTGATTTTTTTTTCATTTTTTTTGCATTACATTTTACTAATAATTAAAATAATTTTGCAAAAACTTAATTCTAAACAACTCAGGCCTGCCGAAAGTGCACAAACGTTCATGTATCAGTGAAGCCAATTGTGTTTTGCATAATCCATATTTCGTTAATGTGTGTGTAAACTATTTCTGTGCTTCTCGATAAGGATGAGATGTTAACCAAAGGTTTTCAGTTTATAAAAAAGTAGCAGGAGGGATATTAGAAGTAGCCAGTGCTTGAGTATGCTGTCTAAAATCCACTACATCAACTCATATTATGAAGTACCAGAAGTACCCGGCGCAAATGACCAAAGTAGCCAGTGATCTGCGTCGGGTGCCGGCTACTTTTGAAAACCCTGTAACCTCATTATCCTCGCTGAGATAACATGCTTTATTGACTCATGAGTGAGGCTGGGAAACTAAGGTTTACCTAAATGAAGGCAAAAGAATAAAAAAGGCACCACCATTATGAAAAAAAAGCCTTTGTGTTTACTTTCTTAAAAATATCTAGCACAATCACAACAAATGAATTACACGAAGTGACAGTATCAGTACCTGCAATGTTGTTGGGTTCAAAGATAAAGGAATTTGCGAGGTGTCTGGTGCTATTTCTGCAAACCCTTCCTCAAGTAGGGCGTCATTAATGTAAACATCTTTCTCGGAATTGGTGTCACATAGAAAAATATTAATCGCTTCACCCTAAAGATAAACCATACAAGGTCGTCTTATGTTTGCAAGGTCAAAATTGTAGCTTAATATTCCAAACATGTTCGTTTGCTTCTTTCTGGTAATCCAATTTCATCTTTAGGACAAAGATCATAGTTTAATGCATTAAGGCAATGATTTTTTAATTTACAAAAAAATATTTATAAATGAAAAATGCTATGTTCAAAATTATGGGAAATAAATATTATGAAAGGAGCAAACAAACAGCTTAAGTACAAGCAAATTTTCTCGAGCAGCTCAAACTCTTCAATTTTCCATCGCAAAACTGATTGCAACCTTTGGTTATGTCAAGCATTGCTAGTTTCTAGCAGCTTAACTTAGTAACCCAAATGCAACATATTTATATAAAACCAGGGGCATTTATTCATGCATGTCATCATCATAATTAATAACCAGTTGGAAAAGGTACAAAGCGAATATCTTATTCCAATACAAAATTCTTGAAAAGCCTTACTCATTTCCAGAAAAAATTAAAACACAACAAATGTACAATAAAATATAACGAAATAGTCAAAACAAAGGACTTTAGTATAAGACATGACTCAGTTTCATCGGATTAGGGCTCACTCTCTGTGTTTACAGCATCTTTTTGGTGGTGTTTTATAGTTATTCGATTAAAGTATATTTTCAAGAACTTAATGTATTCCTTAGCATTATATTTTGATGCGCATGGTTTCACCTTTTCAAAACTTCATTACTTTCACCGTGGTACAAACTTAACAACAGTTGTTTTAAGGGCACCCTCTACCCTAAGAACATTTTTTGGCTACTTTTAGTGATATTTTTGATATCTATGTTATTATTCTGAAATGTGAAAAATCCAATAATCACATTACAGATTGAATAAAAAGGAAGCTCTTGAATATTTTGAGATTTTTTGGATGAGATTTGAGGGTGGAGATAGGTTTTGTAAATGTATGTTTTAAAGAAAATTTTGAGTTTGGGGGAATTTTTGTGAAGTTTAAAAATTAATTTTGGAGTTGATATTTGATAGAAAACCATCAAAGCGTCCCCTAAACAAGTTACACTTTCGCATGGTCTGGAGGGACAATTTGGCGGTCATACTCAAATTTCTTCTAACTCAAATACTTCTTCAGTCAACTCCTTCACTATCCACCAAAATTTAAGGTAGAGAGTGGCCTTAAAACAAGAACAGAAAAGAAAGAAATTGTCAGAATTTCAAGAACATTATTCCTCAATCATTAAATATAAATTATTCAAATACTACCTTTGTTCCACAAACAATCCCAACGAGCGGTTTGTAGTCTTTGGTCATGTGGTACAGTCTATGAATGGCGCCAGGTGTCCACTTATCCTAATCGGAAAAAAACATGAAATTGACATTTGTATAATCGGAGCAGCAAATTCAATCTCAGCAAGTTAGGTTGAAAAAAGAATAGATAAAACATATACTATATTTACAACAAACCAATTAATAAAAATAATATTATCAATAGTGGAAACTTATTTAAGAATAACTTTACAAAGAAAAATTGTAAATCTCACCGTTAAAGGTAATTTACATCCGGCTAATCAGATTACAAACACACATTAAAATGCAATTTTTATACTTTAAACATACTTTGAAATATAATTGCTAACAAAAGCATCTTAAATTATTATTAGTTCTACAACATAAAATATAATAAGTTGTTGTTATTGCGATATTTATTATTTTACTTTGCAGATAATTCAGATAATTGATGAGGTGCCATATAAAAATGTAATCATAATCAACGAGTTGTTATATTAACAAGATAACAGTATCAACAAGAAGTTGTACCAACGAGGTGCCTTATTAGCGATACCATATCAACGAGTTGCCGAAATAACTAGGTAACCGTATTATTAACGAGGTGCTGTATCAACGACAGAACTATAACAACGAGTTGCCGTAATAACTACAATATCGACAAGTTTCCATAACAACTATGTAACCGTATCAATGAGTTGCCGTAATAACTATGTAACCATATCGACAAGTTTCCGTAATAACTATGTAACCATATCGACAAGTTGCCGTAATACTATGTAACCGTACCAAGGAGTTGCTACTATGTACCCGTATCAACGAGTTGCTGTAATAACTATGTAACCATATCGACAAGTTGCCGTAATAACTATGTAACCGTATCAACGACTTGCTACTACTGTATGTAACCGTATCAACGACTTGCTACTACTGTATGTAACCGTATCAACGAGTTGCTATTATGTAACCGTATCAAAGAGTTGCTACTATGTAACTGTATCAACGAGTTGCCATATTACCTAGGTAACCGTATGAAAGAGTTACCGTATGAACGAGATAACTGAACCAAAGAGGTACAGTATTAAAGAGGCGATGTAACAACAATGAAACGGTATAAAGGAGGTCACGTATTAACAAAGTAAATGTACATCAGTGATGTGGCCTTATTAATGTTATGCCACAGTAGCGAAATAAACGTGTTACTAACACTGTTAGTGAGTTGACAGTTTAAAATAGATGTGTGTGATAACTATGCAGAAATAACAAGTAAGGTCTATAAATCATACTCACCCCGTGTGGTTTAATGTTTGCAAGGCGACACTGGATTGCTTGTGCAGGAAGCTTTACAAATGGCGATCTAGAACGCGTATAATTACGTTGATTAAAAACGAGAACTTCCTTTTCAATTACAATGTATGCTTTCAAGAATATCAAACTTCAAATAACTAAATGAAATGAATTTGAACCATGACATGATCTCAACTGTCAACGTTTTGAAGCCCTATATCCAGGCGCTTTCATTTCAAATGACCTATTGCATTTACATATAAAGCTGCTGATTAAAAAACTCTCTTCGCAACTGAGAGACTTTTACTGATTCTTTGTAACTTTGCAATTTCCTGAATTGCATATATAAACAGAAGGTTGTTCCTGTACCTTACCTCAAAATTCTCAGGTTGGAAAAGCTAACTTTTGATGTATTGCCATAGTCAACGAAAAAGACCTGCCAAAGAAAACAAAACTACTAGTAAATTTACAAGAACTGGAGCATTTCAATCTTCTTTGCAAATTTAAATAAGCAAAGCTGATTCTTTTCATCGATTCTCAAATTTTACATACATTAATCTATTTAATTACAGTGATAAACTCCTAATGACAACTAAAGGGGATTTTTTGTGTCATGTTTAATATCCCTCTCTCTCAGTTACGAATCCCAACTGGTAGGAGGCAAAACAGTTTGCTATTATTTCGTAGTGAATTTGCCCCTGGGATTACCGACATCAAATTAAATTCAGTAGTCTAAGTCGGGTCTTCTGCATTCTAATTCCCAACTCTGACCAATGAGAGACACTCCCTCTAACAACTGATTAATTTCAGTTTCTCGAAAGACAAAGTTCTGGACAAGACAAAAAGTGAAGCAAAGAAACGATATTTTGTAGACAACTGAAGATCTCAAAAAACTGCAATACTTTTAATTGACATGTTTCAATGCGACTCACATTTTCGTCAGTTACAATAGCACAACAAAAACGTTGAATTTACTCTGGAAATACTAACATAAGGCGCAAAAAGGGGGACAAGAATACATGTTTACAATGTGAGTTTTAAACTAAAAATGTTTAACTTGAGAATTGCGATTGGGCTTATACCAGTTAATATGCATTAGATTCCTTGAGTTTCAGTTGAAGTGGAGTGGTAACGGAATCTATGATTTTAAAACAGTCTTTAGAGCAAAATTTACGGCGAAGAGGCGAGCTTTTCTAAATACTTATAAAGGCTGGAGAACTTGTCAGAAGAGAAATTCTCGTTGACAAGTGTAGAAAAATGACAAATAGTTTCGCCAATGTAGCATGCATTGCAGCGTGCACAGAAGAATTGGTGTACCTCCTCTAGGAACGCGGTGTTTTACGGAAAATAAACTTCATATCACCACTATATACCTGTTCTATTCACAAGCAAAAATTATAACAATTTCTTCATTGAAAATTAAATTATTGCTTAATTTGGAGCACAAGAAGAAGCAAGACGCTGCATACAGCGTACACTGGGTTGCCTGTGTTTCTGAAGGAAAAATGCATTTCTTTGCCACAGTGAAGTG
>JAOBAY020076917.1:0-11189 GCA_025331085.2 Zoanthus sociatus
CGCCCGCCATCTTGGTTTGTTTAGAACCAAAAAAAATGCTGTCATAGCAACGTGACGTAAGGACTTTAGGACTCTATACTTAACACGATTTTTGTGTAGAATGCAGCAATAATGCAAAAGCAAAATCAATCGTACATTGTCAAAATAACATCAGATGTTCCACCCTAGAGTGAATTAAGTTTTGGTATTGATGATGCATATGGTTGATAATGATTATTAAAAGTTATAATTTAATAATGATTCATAAAAATTGTATCAAAATGATTGAATAATGATGAAAAGCATATATAATGATTGAATGATTGTGAATTTATTAAAAACAGCAAAATCTAATGCTTGATTTGTTTATTAACTTGTGACGTCTTTATTGAAATCCCATGAATACAGGCAAGTCAAATACACATGCATTAAATAACAATGATGAAATTGCACTATCACGAAAAGCTCACAAAGGTGAGTTAATTCTCAACTAAAAGAATGCATTTACAAAGTACAAGTATTTAAGCTGGTTGTGAATGTTGTTCAGACTATTTGGGAGGCCTGTGGTTTTGTCCATCATGCTCCATAGCTCAAGATTTTGAAGGGATTTTAACTAGTGCAGTTTTCAGGTTGCGCTGTGCTCACCATTTGGGTCATTGTTAGAAGCTGATGGAAATGTGGGAGTCTGTGGCGATTACAAATGGACTGCAAATATTGAGAGTTTGGTAGACAGGTTTACTTTACTTTATAGGCAACTCTTTCTGAGAATCGTAAGGTTTCCAATCCAAACTGAACTAGACATACTGAAAACATTTACTCTAAATGAGTAAGCAATGTTAAATTAGTTGTTTTATCTAACGTTATAGAAAACCCAAATTTTCTTTGGCATTATTAAAATAGCTGGTTAAGGGTTTGAATTAGCAGCTCTATTGTCTCTGAAGAGAATTTGTCGCTTCAGGGTTTTTGGTAACGGTCAAATGCAAACAAGAACTATTTGTTGACAATTTTTAATAATATTTATGGACGAATGGAACTTACAGCTTCAAATGAAGTTGCGATGGAGAATGTTGGAACAGCTGGTAGAAATTGTCAACGAAGCATGACAATGCTGCAACTTTGCCCATGTGCTCAAACCCTGCTGCCTTAATCTGGTTTTGTCTCTATTGTGCAACTTAGATTTTTAATGAATAAGTGCAATGCTCTCACACAAGGGTATACAATTTTGATCAAGCCATGTTTTTACATATAATAATTTAATAGCTCTGACAATATGTGTAAAATTGATCAAGAGCAAGTTCTAAAGAGATTAATGAAGTTAAAAATCTCAACAACAACAGAAAATTAAGTATAGTTTATATTTCTCATTTCAATGCTGAACTATTTCTTATGAAATTTCCTTAAAATTCCGAAAATAAGCCCCTCCATGTATAAGTCCCTCCAAATATAAGCCCCTCAAACTTGAAACACAAAAACCCCTCCGTTAAATAGCCCCTGCGAATATAAGCCCCTCCAAAAATAATCCCCTCAAAAAGGGCATTTGAAAAATATAAGCACCGGGGCTTATTTTCGGAATTTTACTGTATTGTAGATATCTCTTTCTAGTTCCGTTATACGAAATTAAAACAGTAATTGAAGAATGCTTGTTATTTTTTTCCAGCTTTTGTATTTCAAGATTGCGTGCTTGCTTTAGAAGAACAAAACTCTATACCAAAGGTGAGGAATGAAATTAGTAATTTTTTTTATAAATACTTTTATCGCTTTGCTGTTAGAAACGTGTCTATATTGCCAAACTGCTGGATCTGGGAAGGAACGAATAAATTAGCATAAAAACTGATAAACTCAAGTGCTAAATGAGTCTCGTGCTAAACCTCACAAAACGAACCATTCACACGTAATGTTTTGTGTTACAACTACCTAAACAGCTGAAGAAGTGTACAAATACATGTTATTAATTACATTACTTTATGTTTTCCTTTCAGGAACTCAGAGAAAAATATACAATCTCGAAGACATTAGGAAGGTGTGTTTTCAGTTTGATTAAAAATTTAATACTTTTACCAAATAAATCAGATGGCATTATAAGTCTACAAAAGTTTTTCGCTTATTCAGTGGAGCAATTTAAGACATTGTATCATCATTTATTACATGGATAATGGTGTTTTACCGGAAACTAAACGCTTGGTATGTTTTCATATTTTCACTAGCAAAGATTTTTTAAAAAAAGTTTTTTTACCAATTGTCCCGGATATACGCGCTCGTCCAAAAAAATTTTTCCCGCCAGTTTCTTATCGCTTACTGCAAAAAGTGGCGGTTCCTTGGGTTTTCGTATATGCTGTTTCCAATTCATATTGAAGTCAATGTTTATTTGTCTGTAATATTATCCGGTTTTAGTGTTGCATAACCTTTTTTATTATATAGATACATCTTCATTGCACGCAGCATTTGAAGATACTAGATCAGCACCGGAACATTTCTTCACAACGGAGGTCTATTTCAATGGATGGACTGGATCGAGAACGATGTTTTTGGCGCGAATTTTTAACTTAAGTAATGTGCGTATTACAACGACGGATGCACGCAGGGTAAAAAGATGAGAAAACTAACTTTCAAGAGCCCAGGACTTGGTAAAAAAAATTTAAATTGAAAAATTACACATACGGTAAGAACGTGGAACAAAAGTCACTGTTAAAGTAATTTAAAGTAAAGATTTATTAACGATTTGTTCGGTGCTTGAAGCCATTCCTTTGATAAAAAACAAAAACTTCGCAGTTCTGATAGACCAACACAGAAGCAAAAGGCAGTTTGTATGTCTCCGTGACGATCAACACAACTGCATGACGTGTTCAGGTACCCGACATCTGCTGACAGTTTAGTTCCGGTTCGCCTCTGTGACAACAATCTTGAACGCCTTTTGCTTTTAAAGCTCTTTACTATATTTACCTTTTACATGTGAGGATATTGTTGTCGCCATGGTTACTATAACAGGATTAGCCAATAATAAGAGAGCTTCCCGTTAATGCCCACGGCTGGTTCTCAGTTTTGAAATTTCATTCACAAAATGTGGAAATTTCATCATTATATCTATGAAATACCGGTAAACAGAACAATATATATTTGGAAATTATGGCATATTAGCTCATAAGTTTACCACATTAGGCACTACGCCAATAAAAGTAAAATTGCATTCTCATGATCCAGTTTTTTAATTGATATATTCAGTTATCTCACAATATTAATTAATTCCCAACAACGAGTTTTAGAAACATGATCTAATGAAACAGGTGCTTCTTTTTGATCAAAGAAGCTTTAAGCTAAAATTTTCTTATAAATCTGCCTAGTAACTTTTTGAATTTGAAGAAACAAATTTTTCCCTTCTTTTTAGCTCCAAATCGAAAATTTGATAAAATTGCCCATCTTAAGGTATACGGTAACCTTAAGGCTTTATCTTTGTAAGGTGTTTTTTATCTTTGGTGTTCTTATGATAAGGTTTTTCTGTTAAAGATTGTATTCAATTATAGAAAATAATAGCTAACAATTCATTGATACTGAAATTTTCATTCTGATTAGGGGAGCCTGCGGTGAGGTGAAGCTGGCTTTCAGGAAAGGATCAACATGCGATAAATTTGCAATAAAAATGATCTGCAAGAAAAAATTTTCAGTAGGGGTAAGAAGTAACCACCTTGGTCTTTTGTAGCTGGTCCTTAAAATCCCTAATAGTTCCGATAAAACTAAAAATTATTTAAAAAATTGATTCCATACCGAGAAGTGGAAAGTTTCAGACAATGGTCTAAGGTACGTAAACTGTTTAATGTAGATTTTTTAATAATCTATGTAAGTTGTTCTTCGGTAGCACGTTAAGATAAAAAGTAAAATTCAAATAAGGCCTAACACTACTTTAGTTAAAATGTTTTTAAAAATCTTAGCTTTCGCCGATCAACAGCCTTACTTTTATCAATTTTTTAAGCTTTACTTTTAAAAAAATTGAGAAACCCTGCAATTCTGACTGAAATAAATACACTTGCTCGATCTCCAAAACAAGTTTATTCCTTAAAATAGTTGCGATGTGCTTTATTGTTTACCAGTTAGCTGTCTACACATTTCGGTTGTCATGTCTTTCTTGTTACCTATCAAGAGTGACACATGTTTGTTTAAATGGTTTCTGGTTTCTTGGTTTTGGTACAGACAATAATGCCCGAAATGATTATAGTTGACACTGATGTTGGTTATTTTTGCAGATAAAGAAAAAATCTTTAGGAAACTGTATAACGCATTTTAACTATTTATGTTTCTTGAATGTTTATGAAGTTTGACCCGTCCGCGCGAGATTCTCGGAATCTGCTTTAAGGGGAACCTTAAATTCCTCGAAAGGACCTTAATTTTCATAATTCGTTGAAAGTGTGAATCCTGGTTTGTAATTCCTTCAGAACTTTAAAAAATACTTAATCATTGTATATTTATCCATCTAAGTGCTTTACTGTTTTTGTATAAAGGTTAAAAATTGTTATTTTCAGCCGAAGCAAGCAGCATTAAAAGATGAAGTGGAAATTCTGAAAAAATTGAAGCATGTAAGAATGTCTTCTTGTTATTTAATGTAACATTCTAAAACACTTTGGGGTCTGTCAAGCACATATGCTTTTGCTGGTATGCCCTGCGAAGAAATTAGTTTCTAGGTTAAATCCAGAAAACAACTTTTCAAGCTTCTCATATTACGAGATTGCCTTATTTGCATGCATTGCCTCGTCAATCGTTAATTCATGGTGCCACCTACTGATAACTTAACAACAAAGCTAACCAGCTGTCTGTTTAGGGCAGTTAAAGAATGCTTTTCATGAGATCTTAAACCATCACTAAACATTTAATCAGGTTCCATTTGTGCAAACTGAAAGAATTCCTCTAATTTCTTCTCATACTTAAGTAATTTGAATCACTTTTTAACTTTAAAAATTGCCAATTCTGCCTTTTCTGTCTCAATGCGTTGAAAATACCGTCAGTTTCAGACAAAAAATTTGGTTCTTAGTTCTAAAAGTTTTACTTAGTTTTGCCTGTCAAAATCGTTATAGATTACATGATATAATTTTAATTTAATTTCTTTCAGCCCTGTATCATTGGAATCGAAGAAGTTCTTGAAGCAGAGGACATGCTGTACATAGTACTGGAGTTGTACCACTCACATTAATTTATCTATGCTAAAAAAAGCTAAATCCTTTACGAACCAAGTGGCCCATGGAGCGGCGCTTATCTCCGGTTTCTGTAGTGTTAAACAGATGAGAGTCTTTGACTCCTCCTGGATGGGACACTAATCCATCGCAGGTTAGCTCCCAGCAGATGCTGGTACTCATTTACCTACCGCGGAAGGATGGAAAGCTGAGTTGGCTTAGGCGGAATAGAAGGTCACACAAATATTCGAATCTCGGCAAACTGCCGGAATCGAACCTGGGACCTTGTGGTTGAAAAGCAGAGATCTTCCCAACTGCGCCAACCACGTCCGTTTATATTAAAAAGCAACTAAATGGGTCAATGGATAGTCTTGCTGTTTGCGTGTTCAAGGAAAAAGATAAAGAATCGGCAACGATTAGCAAATGAGTTCTAGACAGAGATCAGGCCTGTGAATCAAGCAAAAATTCACGTACACGATATCAAAACCCAGTCAAACCAATTCTCATTCAGAGCGATTTGCTGCACCTTGTACTAAACCGTTTGTAAATATTGCTACATTTTAGATGATGTTGAAAACAAACATCTCCGTGATTTATACACCCTTTTTTAGATTGGACGGTCTGAGAACCACAACCTGAACAGCGGCACATACCCGAAAAGTCAATATATGGGAGTATTTAGTTAAAGGTCTGGGGTAGGGTATGAATTTTAATTATTCGTATGTTTGGGATAGGGTAAGTGTTTTGTACGATGGCCGAGAAGGGCCACTAAAAAAACTTCGAGACAAAAAATTTGAAACAAAAATTTCAAGGCAAAAAACTTCAAGACAAAAAAATTTGAGATAAAAACTTCGAGGCAAAAAATTTAGAGATAAAAACTTCGAGACAAAAAATTTAGAGATAAAACTTTGAGGCAAAAGATTTAGAGATAAAAACTTCGCGAGAAAAACAGCAGTATTGTTGTAAGGTTTGCAGGCGCAATTTCTTAAAAGCACGTGGAAAATAACTGAGAAAATGTCGGCTGATAAAGTAAGTCTGAGATACTTGAAATGTTTCTGCAAATTACAATGAGCCTAAATGTAAGTCGACCTTGTTAGACCCTATTAATAGAATGTTAATATTATTTTACCCCAGATTTTAAGCGACAGTTGTTCATCTGATCAGTCTGAGCAAGTTTGAAAACTGATTAACAGCTCAAGTTAAAAGAGAGAATGATTTATTTGAAAAGCAAAACAGTGCAGATCCCTTTTGTTACTTTGGATCTTGCACGTGATCTTGCGACAGCTGTGTCATTTTTTTGTCTCGAAATTTTTATCTCAAAATTTTTTTGTTTTAAAGTTTTTATTTCAAAATTTTTTGCCTTGAAGTTTTTATTTCAAAATTTTTTGTCTTGAAGTCATTCAAAATTTGTTGCCTTGAAGTTTTTGTTTCAATTTTTTTGTCTCGGCCATCGTAGTTTGTCAAGTTAAAGGTCAGAAAATTCTGAGTCAGTGACGAGAATTGAACCTGCAACCTTCTGACTACCGCATGCAGGAATAGACAAAACCTTAACCAGTGACCCGATTTCTCCTGTGATTCTTTCTAGCTCCGTGACTGTTAATAGCATCTGGCCGGTAATGCAGAAGGTTGAGGGTTCGGTTCCTGTCAGTGACTAAAATTTTTTTTCTGACCTTCAACTTGAGGAACACATTCCAGTTTCTAATAACGTTACTGAAACCGAGCTGCAAACTTCAATATAGAATCGTTTGAGGAACAGAATCAAATAAAAATATAAACTCTCTCTTGTTATTTAAACAACTCAAAGTAAAAAACTTCTTATAAAATTTTGGTAAGTGTTCAAATGGTAGAAAGAGCTAATGTTTCAAGCCTTAGTACTTCGTCTAGCTGAGTCAAAATGTGCCAATTGCCAGCTTTTTCGGACCGTCTCAAACGATGCGCTTAGATCGTATTTGTATCACAACCTAACCTGCATTAGGTCTAGCTAGCGGTACGAGTAGTCAATTCAACACAATTTTACGGATGCTGCAAGACCTCATGTACGTACCCTAAAATGCTTTGACAGACACCACTAGGCCTAGAAAGATTCCGCTCAAAAAATCCTTAAAAATTGCTCAAAAATGCCTTAAAATTAAGTGCTGCTCAAAAATGCTTGAATTTCAAAAAGTTGCTGAGAAGTTCATCAAATTTCAAGAAGTTGCTACACATATTTTTTCTAAATAGGTAAAAATATCAATGTTTCTAAAAAAACCCAGAAAACAGTTACATAACTTTACATAAATGTTACATAACATTATTTATTGTGGCTCTAGGCTCTATTGCTTGTCAATTGCTAAGTCCCTTCCTTTGTTTGTTTTCTGGTTTCTTACATGACATAATTATTATCAAATTCTCTGCTCATATCTTCATCTAATGCGCGTGCTGATATTGCAAAATGAAATTAAAGACAAACTTTGAAATACAATGTCTTCTTAACAGTCATTGTACCGTCATGAACATTGAACAAAAACGAATATATTAAGGAATCTAACACTGTTTTATCAGCATAAGTAAATGTGCCTCCAATAATGGAGACATCCAAGCTGTCATTTGATAATGCTGAATAGTGGTTATAAGTGTGTCAGAATCTATAAAAATTACTCGAAAAATGCACTTTTTTAGAAAGTTTCTCAAAATTGAAAAAACTGCTCAAAAAAAAGAAGAAAAAAAAAGCCAAGGAGAATCTGTCTAGGCCTAGACACCACCCAATAGACGATAGCCAAAAACAATTATTTAAATTCGAGAAAGGATGTTGAAATTGAACTGAAGGCTAACATAGGAGGCAGACAGAAGCTTTAATTTAGCGAAAGACAAAACCCACTGGAGGAGAGACATTGTTGTTGTACTACACCCAGCTGGAGATTAAGGGTTTTAGAAAGAGCTTAGTCTGTCGTTTGAGCTAACTGATTTAGGTTTGACGCACAAGCAGCTATTTTTGTGCATTATAAAAATAGTACAAAGTTTAATGCAGCTTGTAAGACATGCTCTTCAGCCTTGTTTTTTCCAGTTTTCCGATTTCGTGAAATCGTAGCAAATTCATCGGTAAAGATAAGAACATGAAAATAAATTATCATATGTTTTTTCTCACTGAAAGTATATAGATTTTGTATCGATCGGATATCAATGTTTAATAATGCGTTACTCCATTGATTATATTTAATCAGCATGATGGGTTTTGTGTGTTTAAGGGCTCTTGTCCGATAAAGCTAAGCCGGCTTTACAAGCCTTTTGGCCCATAGAGCCGGCGCTTATCTCCGATTTTTGTAGTTTTGTAGTCCCCTTGGACGGGACACTAATTCATCGCAGGTTAGCTCCCAGCAGACGCTGGTACTTATTTACCTCATTTACTCAGTTTTTTGTACACCTGAAGAAGGTTGGTGTGGCCAACCGAAAATTATGTGTAATATATATTTTTAAAGTCGAATTGGTTTTACTTTTTTTAATGTTTTAACGTTTTAGTTTTTAATAACCAATAGGCTCTTTGCAGTTGGGGGTCACGTGACCATAGGTACCTTAAATCAATTAGCTATGACAAAACTGAGTCCAGATATGGAAAGAGCAGATTGACATTAGTAAAATGGCAAAGTTTTAACTATTGACTTCAAAGATGTAAAAAATGGCAAGCGACGAACATTTTCTAAGGATTTGTATGATTGGAGAGCAAGGCTTGCTCTCCAGTACCATTTTCGCACACATTTCCTTAGAAAAACGTTGATTTTATATTTGCTGTCATTTTTTAAATACTTAACGTTGAGAGTCGAAACTATGGCTTCTTACTAACTTCAACCTGCTCTTTCCATTTCTGAAAATCATTTCGTTGTAACTAATTAATTTAAAGGGGGTTGTGGTCACGTGACCCCTAACTGCAAAGCGCTTATTAGATCATTTATTGATCCGACGCCAGCAGAATTTTCGTAAACGATTGCTTGCACTACTTTTCTATTCATTTACCTACCCCGGAAGGATAGAACTGAGGAAGAAGATTGCACAATATTCCAAACTGGAAAGAAACTGGGGACCCTGTGGTTGGAGAGCAGAGATCTCACAACTGCTCCAACCAGGTCCAATAATCTAATGTAAGTATCTGGAACAAACAACTGAAATAATCAACCTAGTAACGCATGCGCATATCGCGGGGATATTGTGCTATGCAATTATAGACTTCAGTATGTGCTCCCTTACGCTTGTAAATTAAACAAAATCAAGGATACACTTGTCATTTACAGCTATGTTGATCCCAACTGAACAGTTTTGTTACTTTGGTCCACTGATAACTTCTTGATCTTTGATCTCTTTTACCTTCCACTGGCAACTCCCTACCCCCTCTCCCTTAAAATCAGCTGCCGGGCAACTCCCTGCCCCCTCTCCCTTAAAATCAACTGTCGGGCAACTCCCTGTCCCACCTCTCTTAGCGTCAAGTGACAACTCCCTACCCCATCTCTCTTAATTGACACTTGCTCCTCCGGCCGTTATCCTTTTCAAACGAAGAAGTAAGATTATGGCACACTTAGCTTCAATAGAAGACTGAAAACCTTTTTATCCATACTAGCGATAACCCGCACGAGTGTTTCTAGAATGATTTGCTTGGATAACATGTAGAACATAGAAGAATACATTTTAAAACCAGGCAATTTCTACCAATTTTGTCAAATTAGAAGAAAAACCGAAGAAAACCTTAATATCTCAAAGCTTACAAAACTAAAATAGTCTAGATAGATAAATTATTTACATCAGAAAACAACTAAAAAGCTACTTTACAAGATGTCCACTACAATGAAATGACACAAAAATTAATATACAAAGTTAAAAATTTACTATAGCCTATTTACAATTGTTTACAATAATATTGCTGTATCATTACAATGATTAGAAATATCATGTGATCAGAATTTACAAAATCCTTGGTCCCTATCGCGGCGTCAACCAAAATATTTTATTAGTGTAGGTGGAATTTATGTGTAAACTTACTGTGGGGAAATTTTGTAAATGTCTCTTTTCAAGGTTTCTAGACAGAGTTTCCGGTAAATTAATGAAACAAAAAAACTGTTAAAATTAGTTAATATAGCCGGCTGATTTCTCTAGAGATTATAAAAGTCACAGAAACACTTTATTAAGAAACTTTTAATTTGATTCCAAAAGACCAAAATTAGATAATGGAAAGCCCTCAAACGATTTCATGAGCTGAGATTCTATCAAAATACTTTCAGTCTGTTAATATAGCCATAACAGACACACTAACTGTGTCAATTTCTCCTAAAAATAAAACAAAAGGAGAAAAAAAACAACCTTACTCGGAACATGCATGTCTACAGAACATACTTGTGGCCAAAAAAAGAGTTTTAATCTTCGTGTGACAAACTGCAGGCCGGGAAGTCCATGCAGAAACGAACGTAATTGCATAAAGTAACGAGAAACTATACACGTCTGTATAGTATAGATGACATAAATATTTTACTTAAACGAAACATTCTATATAACAAAATCAGAGCCAAGCTTTTAACGAATAATATATTTTATTGAAGATGATTTGCTTTATAATGTGATGAATTTCTATTCAGCATTAAATTATTTTTCAATGTATCATTGCATGCATTCATAAGAAAGCTAATCAGAAAGGGTTATAATCCTAATTTATAGAACATTCTAAAATGCTTTAAAATTAAAAACAGAGAACTATTAAAGCATTCCAACCATAAACAACAAGGTTAATAAAATAAACAGGGTCTACAAGAGCGTCACCAGTTTCTTTGAACTTCACCGACGATTACCTCTCATCAGCTAACGCCCAAATAAAATATGCAGCAAAAGTAGACCAGTCGATTTACAAAACACGCACTGTCCTGACTTTAATTTTCTTGGGCAAATTAAAAAAGTTATTTTTGGCTGCTTTGATTATTTCTTTGGTTTACTGTTTACTTATTGCTATCTGAACAGACATAGGTATAATGCCGCTGAAAAAAATAGCAAAACAGTTACTGTTCATCAGCAGGATGCCTAAATTGTGTGCAATTCTACAAT
>JAOBAY020076928.1:0-11186 GCA_025331085.2 Zoanthus sociatus
TAGAAAATGTTCTTTAATGGGGTTGATGATGAACACAATAATAGCTATGGTACTGAAGCCAATTATGCCAAGCCAGAGTCGGGTGTGGCCATCACTCGTCAAGGTGGGGCAACCAGGAAGGCTGGATGGCTGTCAGCAAAGTTTGTCCTAACAAGAGTTAAGAGCAGTAAAGTTGAACATGCATCAGATCGCAAGTGGAGAAAGTACTGGGTGACTCTGAGGAATGGGGCATTGAATTTACATCAATGTAATGAGAAGAATGTGAGCACACAGGATTTAGATGATCCCACATTCATTGTAAAGATTTACGGCTGTATAGCACAGGCTGTTCCTGAACACACAAAGTTTGACCATGTTTTTAGTATTAGTACAAGACTAGGGGATGCATATTATTTTCAAGTAAGTATTATTGATTCATAGTTTTATTAATTTATTAATTTATAAATTAGCCTTTGGCTAGGAAGAATGGGCAACCACTTCATTCGCAATTGACGTTAAATAGAGTATTTATTATTACATTTACACCGTAGTGTAAAGAATTTTGGAACTTACTGTTTTTGTAGAAACGGCGATGCAGCATTCCATTTAAATCAATATAGTTTTCTGTTTAAGTCTCTATGCGCACATCAGTGTTTAAAAAGATTAGGTTATGATTATAGGTAAAATGAGTTTATGGGATCACTAAACCTAAGCTTTAAAAAATTCCAGTTTTATATGAACGAAAGTTCAACTCTTGTACTTGCACTACAACTGCTGGCGGAAGTTCAACTCGTGTACTTGCACTACAACTGCTGGCGGAAGTTCAACTCGTGTACTTGCACTACAACTGCTGGCGGAAGTTCAACTTGTGCACTTGCACCACAACTGCGGGTTAGGAAACTCTGAGAACTCACATCCATTGGGAGCTAGAATGTTTTAGTGGGTCATTACGGTCTATAAATTATGTTATTATGAAAAATATGCCCAAACCAATGACATGTGTGATATAAATTAAATGCATACAAAGTAAGGTTTGACGCCACATGTGTTCGGAATATGTTTTTTTCATTTGCTACATCTATGGTACTCTTAGGTGGACAGATATGATCGTAAGGTCACGCATTTAATCCACCATGATCAGGCATGCAATTTATGTAACTCTTTTAATGTTTGTTAAACATTAATTATTTTGTCTGTTTTAGGCATCCAACCAGACTGACCTGGAAAACTGGATTACAGCAATTCACTCTTTTGCTGCTACACTGTTAACAAGTAGTGGGTCTGCGAGTGTGCTGGGTAAGGAGGAGATGGTTCAGATATTGTCTCAACAGACTGCAAGAGTTCAAAGTAAAATTCAGTCGGATTTAAAGTTGAAGAAGATGGCAGAACTGCAGTCTACTGTTGTTACTGACTTGAAAAACAAACAAGCGTTTTTAGACCAGGTACAGTTGTTTTAGCTGTTGATCAGTAAAACTGAAAATTAAATTTTGAAATTCAGAATTTCTCCTTTTTCTTTTAATGATGAAGAAAACAATACAGTTTTGTGAGACGTGGGATGCACAGCTATAGGCTATTTAACATCAACTGTGTCTGGGAGTAGAAAGTAAATGCTTTCCTTGCATCTAAAGATTAGAGCTTTATATATGTATATATAAGTTCATTATTTTGTTGCCAAAGCTTTTTGTCATAATATTAAGACATATTATATAATGTTTTGTTTTTTGATTTTAACGTGTCGGATTGGTTCATTGAGGGTCTGGCATTAGTTTGTTATTTTTATGTTTATTGTTGCATCATATTTTTCTGCTAATGAAACGTTTTTGTGCCTTGTAGCCTGAAGCTCCAACGCAAAGTTGCTGTGAATTTCATTGTATGCATGACATTATCCATTTTATTTCATTGTGTACTCCTTGTGTTTTGAACAGATTTCTAGTTGGGAAAGAAATTTGGAACAACTGAATATTGAGCTGTATCGCCTTCAGTGTTATTTGGCAGCAGTCCGAGGAGGTCATCTACCAAATCCTCAGACTCTCTTAGCTTGTGCTTCGCGCTCAACCAAGCAAGCCTTGTCTAAGATGGGTATTTTCTCTGTGATGTCATTTCATGCTGTCGTCAGTGCAAGAGATCGAACCACAGAAGAGGAAGTTAAGTCAAGAAACAAGGTTAGTATCTATTAATGAATACTATTTAATCATATTGGTTGTGTTATTGTGCGTACTTTTCAGAACTATCTAACAGTAAGTTAGTAATTTTTATTTAAACAAAATAGATAATGTCGTATTAGAAGCGATTGCTTCTGCTATCAACAGGAGGGGGGATTGGAGGGGTAGATTTATATTTCTTAAGTCTCAGATGTTTGTCAGAGATCCTCTAGTCTAGAAACATCGAGTTTGAAGTGTAAGATCATTGCTATTGGTCAGGTGGTGTAAGGAGCTAACGTTTTAAATGTAACCGGACCTTTTATCATAGCAATGCAATTAAAACAACTTAAAATTTCAAATTTGTACGATCATAACCGTAAGTCATGTTAGAAGGATTTTAATAAGTCTTGACTTTGAAATGAAATTAACGAGAAAAACAAAGCCGAACATTTTTTTACAACGTTTTTACATCGTCCAATGTCATTATCAAGTAAAAAGATTATATATGCAATACTGTTCTACAATACAATAGTTATGTAAATCACAGAGAATTTCCAGCATATAGCATACAAGGCGGTTACCAGACAACAATAATACAGTACAATTGAGTAAGAATTTACAGTGAACAAAACAGTTTCAAACAAATTAAGTAAATAGTTTTTCTCGCTTAGAGCAAAACTGAGCTTTAAGAGTGGGTGATAATTTTCTTATACATACATATACATATATGTGTACATGTTCTCCCCTCGGTGCTTTTTATGTTTTATGAAGGACTTCGGAGCATTTACCAAATCTTCCTCGTTATCAGAGCAGTTGCTAATGAGTGAAGAGTCTGCTGTTTTTAAATGTACTTACGGTGACAATCTTCACCCTTCAGTATCTGTTAGTCATAAACAACTAACTTCTCTTTATATAACACATACAAAATAAGACATTTGGTGATGAGAAAAAGATAATTGATCAAACAAAGCAAACTACTAAAGATTAAAACTAAAATTCTCTCAAACTTGTTCAAAGAAAAGTATGGGCTGGAATTGGGAGAATTTAACAACACAACCGGGACTAAAAGTGTTAAAAATTTCACCTTTCAGTTGTTCTAAGTGTACTTTGCACCTCTTCAACAGTACGCTTCAATATTGTTAAAATCAGTAGTCTGTCTTTTACGTAAAAGATTACTGAAAACCAAAAAGACATTGAGATAATTGATCTCAAGCTATCTTGGTTAACTAAAAGTAGTTTGCGAATATAAGTATTTTTAAATTTGAAATGCAAACTGTAAAGGTAAAATGTAAGAGAAGGTTGATTGATACAGAAAGGGACAGTAAGAATAAATAAATGTTTGGTTTAATGTTATAAAACTAAGGTATTGATTTTTTTTTTTTTTGCAAAGTTTTGTTCAACCTAACCTGTACTTTTATATTCAACCATTTTTGACTGACAGAGCTTTTCTCCAGATTCCTGCACATTTTTACTTTTTCCCTGCAACCTGTTTGAAAGTCTGTTCAGTGTACTAAAATGTCCTTTTGTGTAACAAGTCTAGTTGCCCATAGACCCAGTAGTTATATCAAGTTTCTAGTCTTTGATTTTCTCTGTGTCCGACACTAATCCATCAAAGTTTCAGGGTTCTTGCTAAATTTTTGCATAGAAGGTAAAACACCAGAAATAGCAGGTAACTTTGGATAATTTTGGCAAATATTTCAGTGAAACAGCCAGTAACATTTACGTGAACAGCCGGTAAAAATAACCGGTTACATCCTCTTAACAAGAACCCTGAGGTTACCCCTATACTGAAGCTGGCCACACAAAGGTTTCCAAGCTCAACAAAGCTGGGTTTTGAGCCTGGAACTGTGTGGCAGAAAATCAGAGATGCAGTCGACCACCCCCCTTCCTGTCCCCCCACGGGGTATGAGCCTATGACGATACTAAGAGCTCTACTGTATGTTTATGGTACACAGGCCAAGCGAACGAAAAGCTCAGTGGGGTATGGCAAACTAAAAAGTGCAATCTTTACCTCTCTGCGGATCAATGATGCGGCAAGTGTGAAGTCAATTAGGGACCGATACTCACCTAAACTAACTCACAAACCGAAGAGGTACATCTTCATTTTTGTTACAACCTTTGTTACTCTCCTGTTGTAAGGTGGTGTTACACAATCCAACTTTTAACGCGACTTTTCACGCAACGACTTTGCGGTAAAAGTTGGCGTGACATGTTATACGAGCCAAATTCTTCAACATTCGTCAGTTTGGGTTAAAAGTTTTTGAAACCATTTCAAAACCTGGCAATGCATTGCCGAGCAGAACATTGCGCGAAAAGTCGGCTTCGGTACCATGTTACACGACAGTAAACTTTTAACGCACCATCGTGCGAAAAGTCGTGTTAAAAGTTGGATCGTACAACACAACCTCTATGGTCATCATTTGAAACTCTTTAACAATTCCTTGTAACTAAATTTGGGAAGTTGACAGTAATAATTTGAAGCTTGAGGAAAGTTTTGTCTTTTGAAGTAACGGTTCTATAACGAGAACACTTTTAAACATTATTGTCAATTTGTTAATTATTGTTCTGATGGTTCTAATATAGCATTACTTGTCTGTATCATGAATCTCTCAGGGCTGAAATTGTTCAAAGTTGCATCCATTCATAGAATACTTTCTTTACAGCGAGTAAATGGATATGTAACATATACTATTCAAATATTCAGTAACATTAACCCTACATTTTCTGCACAAGCTTATAGAAGAGAAACATGGAGCAAAGTTTTTAATACTTTTAAAATCGCAGATTCCTTTTTCAAGCTTATGATCAACTAGGCGCAGTCTTTTTAAAAATGAGATGCTCGGTGTTTTCATTCTTTAGATTCACATTGGAAAGAATCCAGGACAACTCAGAGGATTCAGAGTCTCACAGCTCTTTGGCCTCAAGCTATACAGAGTGGAAAAACTTGGGCAATTTCTTGCGTATAGACCTTCCTAATAACCAGAGTACGGTAGTGCCTCTTGTGGAAGACACGACTGTTTACGATGTGGTAAAAAGCACTTGTACAAAACGTCAAATGGAACCAGATGCTTACTTTTTGAAGCTTGGTCTAGAAGACGGCAGTGGGAATATGGGTAAGTCTTGTTTATAGACAGTGCTGCTCAGAAACACGATAAAACGTTGACGTAGAAAATTACTCTCTGCATATTTGAAGCAATTTTACCGGGACTTTGCATCTTTCCTGTTTTCAACCACCATCTCACTGACTGCGTCTCACCACTCTGAATCTGCCGTTGTTGATCAGAACTCTTGTTGTTATTCCGTTAGAAAGTTTAGAGATTTTTTTGAAGGTGCGACCTTCTCTCCCGTGGAATGTTTATTAGCATTTTATCTCTTGAAGGGTTTCTTTTTGTGATTTTTTGTGTTGAAAAATTGGTCTTAATTTTTTTCTTGTGGCATTAAAGAGTCTTAAAAAGGTCATAAATTAGTGGGCTCCGGAGCTGTAGAAACCATGTTAATGAATTATGATGTGTTGCTTTAGCCTTTCATGCCTTAACTAACAAACTTTATAAACAATAAACGCTTGGGGGATATGAAGAGATTACCATGAGCATTAAATTTTACCCTCGTGTACATACAAATATTAAAAACTTATAGCTACTAAGACTGACAATAAGAGACCCGTTAATCTCACTAGCCATAGTGCCCAATGTAGTGGCTTCAAGTTAGCTACTAGCACATTTGTACTATCAGTACTTGAGTTCATCTTTATAGCCACATCCCACAAGCATTGTGCTTTTACCATTGCTTGTTTTCATTTTAGGCCTGAGCCTGTTTGTTAGCAATCGAAACAGCTGTTCACGGTTCGTAGCAATCGGGTCTCTATATTTTATGGTAGTTTAAAGGATTAAATCCCGCTACCAACGTGCCATAGTGCTCAGTATAGTGGCTTCAAGTTAGCTACTAGCACGTTTGTACTATCTTTTCTTGAGTTCATCTTTATAGCCACATCCCACAAGCATTATTTATCGCAGTTGGAGAGTGTGAGTTTGTTAATGATTTTAAAAAGAACTGTTTCTACTGTACAGTGTGTCAAGCTGACATGCTAAAAGCAATCAGTTACTTATAGCAACCAAGCCTTTTAACCTCGGATTTATATATAAGTACATGATAATTACTCAAATTAAATTTCTTCATCAGATTACATCACACCAAGGCAAGATTCACCCCTGGAAGACCATGTAAGGTTAATGATATGGTATTAAATCTGTATACTGCGTACGCTTTTGATGAATGGAATAAGTGAAGCCACAGAAAACTGAGTTCGCTATAAAACTCGAACGTGTAACTGTTTGGCCTGTTTAGCATTTTTCCAGCATTGTGGCTGGTGTATATATTCCACTGGAAAATCTACAACTGCATATGGGAGAACTCAAAAGATGTGAAAGCAAAGGCAAAACTTTCACTTAATTTAAGAACTGAGTGTTGAGGGAATCGAACCCAAGCCTCCCGCACAGTAACCTGGCACTTTAGAAACTTGGCTAACCAGGCGTAGGCTAAAACCTGATCGCTTTTTTTAGTCTTTCTTTTTCCCTTTACAGTGCGTAAATTGTGAATATCGAATGAATATTGTCACGAGGTCATTTACGTTATCTTATGCATATATTTCTTGGTGATGAACTACTGTAACTTTTAATATTGACTTAGAGTTAAAACTAACGTAGTGTAAGAGACGTTAGAATGAAACTCTATTTATATTGATTCTGATTCGTTGTTTTACTTGATTGTTATTTAATACTTTGCATTTAATCACATGGGGCATTAGTTGGTTTAGTTGGTCTGTGGATAGTGTCGAGAATATTGCATAATAACTTTATGAAAAATCTGTGAAATCGAGAACCGCCCTTGGCTATTTAGAGCCAGCAAGCAGGAACCGATAATCCACATGCAGTGGCAGATAATCCACATGCAGTGGCAGCTAATCCACATACAGTGGCAGATAATCCACATGCAGTGGCAGATAATCCACATGCAGTGGCAGATAATCCACATGCAGTGGCAGCTAATCCACATGCAGTGGCAGCTAATCCACATGCAGTGGCAGCTAATCCACATGCAGTGGCAGATAATCCACATGCAGTGGCAGCTAATCCACATACAGTGGCAGCTAATTCATCATTTTTGGGTTGATAACATGGTGTTAACTCTTTCACAGTAAAATTTTCGATTCTGCGCTGCATAAAAAATATTTATTCTAATTTATCTTTATGTAAATGACTGTTATATATATTTCTTTGTTTTTTTGTGTGTGTGATTGCAGAACTACACGAGTCTAAGGCTGTTCCCAAAGTGTGTATACACAGTGGAGCTGACGAGATCACAGGAAGCTGGAGGACTTGATTATGGTACTTGGAATTTTTAAAAATTGAGTGCTCCTAATGATTTGACTGATAATAGCTAGCTAAATCCTTAACATCCTTTACGAGCCTAGTGGCCCATGGGGCTGGCGCTTATCTCTGGTTTCTGTAGTGTTAAGTGGATGGGAGTCTGACTCTGACGGAACACTATCCATCACAGGTTAGCTCCCAGCAAATGCTGGTACTCATTTACCTACCGCGTAAGGATAGAAAACTGAGATGGCTTAGGCGGAAAAGAAGGTCACTGGAGAACTGGGGGCCTTGTGGTTGGAAAGCAGATATCTTACCAACGCCAACCACGTCCAACCGATAATAACACCTAATAACTGGCCCCAAGGGAAACAGTCAGTCTTGTTTAATTTCCCCTACTCCCCCAATGTTGCCTGAAGTGAAGCCAAGAGGAACTTGAGGGTCGAAGGAAAACAAAACTCATTGTTTCCCGTTGGGCCAATCATTAAGTGTTTTGTTATACCACCCAACATAAAAGACTACAATACACAGATGTCGGCTTGATGTCGGCTTGAAAAAATGTTACAAATTCAAATAATTTGCACGTAAAATAAGTCCAAAATCATAAATGTTAATTCAAATCACAAATGCAAACACTTCGTTGAAAACTTCGTCTGTAGCTTTCAAGCTTTTGTCGCTTAAAAGCTGGTCAATTTCTTCACTTGTTTAAAACCTTTTAGCTGCCATGTCTGCGTAAAAATTATTTGCTTGACTCGGCTGGCATACAAATTTGCCACTGTTTCAGAGAAGCATGACCTGATCACATACGAGTGCACCAGTTTAGTATAGAAATATTAATATGAGGTAAGAATTCTGTAGTTATTCGGTTGATAGTTTATATTAATTAATTGCTGCGAGCGAAGCGAGCAGAACACTGTGTAATCGTTGGATATTAGTGGCAACAAATATACGCATACTATCAGCGGTTCAAGTCCATACTGTTTCGAGAGTCGATTCAGAGATGTCACTAGCATTTCGGTACACATGATACATGCAATCAGCGGTTCAAATCCAGATACATTAAATGTGAAAAATAGAACAGTATTGTCACTATAGCAAAATAGTATACTCGCAGCACTCACTTTCTATTAGAAATACCTAGTGTTAAAGAATCGTTTGTCTACACAGCTGAATGCAACATTTTATTTTATCTAGCGTGCTTTTATCAACTTTAAGTTAAAATGTTGGATCGTCATTGTAATAAGAGTAAAAGGTTAACGTTGGTAGTGTAAGCCGGCTGATGAAGGTTTAACACTGAAATGTCAGCTTCTTATTCTTTTAGCAATTTACTTCAACCTAGAGCTGATTAATTGACGTATTCTACTTACTTGCTGATGCACCTTAGCAACAACTATTATTGCAATTTCATCCAGGTCTGTCAGTTATCGGTAGGGAAGGTGGTGGTGTGTTTGTCAGTGGAGTTCATGAAGGAAGACTAGCCCATGTCCAAGGTATTTACCGTATATTCTAAAATGTAAATATTATTTGCATGAAATTTAAGGCTTTATATTTGTAACAGTGCATTTTGAATATTATTATGGATTAAAAAATAAACCCACAGTCATACCCAGAATAAGGAACAGTTGTGTTAACGTGTGATTATAGGTATCATTGTTGGAGACGAGATTATTGCTGTGAATGACGTTGAAGTGGGTAGAGTTGACAACCCTGTTGAGGATTTGAAAGGAGCATTGTCAGAAGGTTAGTGCTTTGTTTACATTAGTATTCTTATCAACATCACAATCCTTTGGGGAGTCAGGTTGGCGTGGTGGTGCCATCAGTCGTGCCTTCCATCTGTACGACCCAGGATCGAGTCCTGGGCTCTGCTGGTGGGTTGAGATTTGTCGATCTCGATCTGACTCTGAGGGTTTTTCTCCATGTATTCCAGTTTTCCTCGCTCCGTAAAGTCGACTTTCATGCTAAGATCTAAGTCATCGAGCGATTAAACATTAGGCTCTCGATAGGAAGAATGGCCAACCACTTGCTTCGCAATTAATGTTGAATATTTAAAGTATTTTATTTATTTATTTTATTTATTTATTGATCGTTATCATAATTATCATCATTTATCGTAATCATCGCCATAGTCCTCATTGATCATCATGATTATAATTGATAACCACCATAGAACATTATGAATGATTTTCACGGTTAGGTATGCCATTTAAGTAATTGCAAAAAACAAGCCTGAAAACAAACATTCGATTCTGTGACTTCTTCATCGTTATCGTAGAGGTAGCACTTTTGAATCCGGTCGAGGTCTGAAAGTATTTGTTTTTAGAGTTCTCTTTCGCCATTCATAACGTTATTGCTTCCACCGTGGTACAAATTCAGTCGTAAGAATTGTTAATCATCGATCTTCGTTGATCGTAACTAACGTAATTGGTCATCATCATCATTAATTATCATCGATCAATATCATCACCCTCATTATTGATCATCGTCATAGATTATTATTTTCACTGGTCATCATTATCATCATCATCATCATCATCATCATCATCACTGATCATCATCATTGATTATCATCATTTATCATCATCATCACTTGTCAGTATCATTATTGGTCATCATCAACTTCCATCATCATCATTGGTCATCGTTATCATTGTTTATTATCATCATTGATTATCATCATCACTGATCATCATCATTACTGCTTATCAAAATGGAGAGACTAAACATAAACTTATGTCCCCAAGCATTTTATAAGTTTTTAAAAACAAATTAACTTGTTCTTTGCAGTTATGCAAATTAGTTTAAAAACGTTTCCTTTCATGTGATTAGATGCAGCAATATCACTGCAGTTGAGGTCATGTCGTGATGAGCGCCCAGAGATAAACAAGGTCACCAGTGATGCCATTATCTCCAACCTTGTACTTCCAGCTCCTCCTAAGATTAGGTATGTATACTTTAGGTTTCAACAAGGTCTTGAACTGAAGCAAATTAGCTTTTTTCCTTCGTACCAGTCCCTTTAAGCTGTCTTTAGTATCTGCTGTGCGTGATTTGGACAGCTGAAGGTTAAAAATGTTACCAACACCAATCAATCAAGAGCAATTGAAGGCACTTTGTATTACATACAGCCTAGGTCACGTTGAATTTGTTTTATTGTATTTCCTCTCGAGGTTACAAAACTCTTTACGCTAGAGAAACTAGCAGGTAATTAACTAATCGTTAGACAATGATTGTTATTATTTTTGTACAGTGAAACTATTGAAGATGTTGACTTGAGTGAGCTGATTGTGAGTCCTCCTCCACTCTGTAAGTACAGCTTTAATGGTATACGATATGGATTCAAAGTATAATAAACAGCTTTAACATCACCTTATAAAATGTGGAATTCCAAACCTTGCAATTGCACTCTGATTGCATAGCTTCACTACTAGAGGTGAACATATCAGAAGATGGTTACATCAGCGGTGTTTTTAACTGTTAGAATCAATAGTGTTTTATCTCTTATCACCCAACTAGTGGACTATTGCAAATCCTGCATTTTGATTGGCTACGCTACTAGTAGTCTATTAGTAATAGTCATCGAGTAGCGAAATTCGCCGGTTTTGAAAACCGGTTATTGCTTTTTTTCTTTGCTTTTTTTTTTTGCCGGTTATTGCTTTTTCTGTCCAACTAGTTGGGTGATACTAAAACAATTAGACCTCTCGGC
>JAOBAY020076939.1:0-11185 GCA_025331085.2 Zoanthus sociatus
ATAGATATAGATATAGATATAGATATAGATATAGATATAGATATAGATATATATATATATATATATATTGTAGTTTAAGTCCTCGATATATAGCAGATTGAGAGACTTGACTTACGGACTTAGCGTCATTAACGTCAGAGTAAAAGGAACTGGAGTAATTGCGGACAGCTGTTTCGTCCTTGTTAGGACTCATCAGCACAGTATAGCTTTTCAGGCGCAAGCGAAGATGTTGATTACAGTAATGAACGTAGGTAAATTAGTTCTAATGAAGGCGGTAATAATGATGACATAGTCATTGATAATGGTGTTGGTGATGATTGTTAGTGATGGAATGTTTCTAAAAATGGTTAATGCTCTGCTACTAATGATGATAATGGTATACTTCATGGTGAGGATGTTAATGATGGTGATGAAAATAACCGTGATCATGGCATCGTTAATGATTGAAATAAAAGTATTGAAACTGATAACGATGATGCTGATTCTGTAATTCATAGTCACTGTGAGAGTGACCAAGGAAATATTAAAGGAAAATGGTGATCAGCTGAAGAAAAGTGTTGTTGTCACAAGCTTTCTTGCAGATATTTAACCCAGAAGATTTAAATCTCCTAAATTTGTTTTTAGGTTTTAGAAAACAAGAACAGAGCAGCACAGCTCTGAGGTACCGCGCTGTGCGTAGAATCCTGGACAACGAGATGATGGTGATGGTGTTTTTAATGATGGTGGTTGTGTTTGTTATAACGCTGTTAGTAGCTGCGGTTGATGATGTTGATTTTCAATATTCATGTAATGACGATGCAAGATGTAAGGATAAAAAATTTTCCTTTCTCATTTCCACTGATGTCATCCTTATTCTTCCTCCTATCAAGTTACACGCACACCCACATTTTCTTTCCCTCTCATTTCCACTAATCTCCAATTATCCCTCCTCCGATTCTTTCTTCCCTTCGATTCCCGGCTCCACAGATTTTCCTTTTTCCCTTTCTCCAAGATACAAACATACAATTTCCTTTCTCCCATCTCCACTGACTTTTCCCGTTATCCCTCCTCACCAAGATACACGCAAACAATTTCCTCTCTCCCATCTCCACAAATCTTCCTCTTTATCCTTAATCCTATTCATTCACCGTTATATAGGCCAGAGTCAAGTTGGCAAGTAAAACCAAAGGAGGTACCTGTGCTTCCTGACCGCATCATCACTACTGTTGAATTGGAAACAGGGTAGAAATCAAGCACTCCAACTATTTTCCCTGGTTTCACCTCAATTGTTGCCTGCACCATCTCCGTGGAAAGTGATGACGAGAGAACACTAATAAATAAGGTATTGATTACTATACCGACCAGAAACCATATTATAGCAAACAATCTGCCTCCGATTGATTTGGGATAGCGATCACCATACCTATAAAAGGAAAAGAAAGATGGAAGTTGAACAAGTTAGGGCTTTAAAGAATTTTCTGAAGGTGATAGGCTACACATACATTTACTTTTAGGCCCAAAATATACGGACCAAGGTGATGAAGTTTAGTTTTATATAGAATACAGAATTTCTGAAAATTTTGCAATTGTTTAAAAGACAACAATAAAAAAATTAAATAAGTAATTTTAAATTAAAACTTTTTCTTTTCAAACATAACTTTTCCATTCAAGAACTAATACACAAACAGCTAGCGGTGACATACATGTGTATAAACGCATCCTTGAAAATTTACTAAACTTTTTTATACTTACATACGTTTTCAGAAGTGACGGTTAAAACAACATTTGAGTTCAGAAGTGACGGTTAAAACAACATTTGAGTTTAGAAATACAGGATCACTAACTTATTAAGTATTATAATATAGATAGTACCCTGCAACCGCTCTAATTTGTCAAAAATGGATATTTTATCAGAGTATAAAACATAGAAAAAGAGTGTTTTATTGTTTTTCCCCACCGGCACTTCTCTTGCAGACATTTTTGTTAGAGATGGCGGAAAACATTTTATTTGAAGACACTTATGATGGAGTTCTCTACAAAGCAGCAAAAAGTTTTAAAGACGAGAAAGATTTCTTAAATAAACAAAAAGAAGCGAAAACTGTTGAGAATTAACTTGCGTCAGTTTGTCGATCTGTGTGCTTTGTTGTTTCTACTCGCGGCGTGCAAAATCGATACATAAAGCAAATGAAGAAGCCTAAGGCATGTACCGTGTATTGCACTGTGATAAAACTCTCCGGAAATTTGAGAACACTCGAGAAATGCAGAACTACATTTCTCTCGTGTTCTCAAATGCCCGTCGTATTTCTCTTTTAGGATTGATGAGGTTCCTTGATTTGGGGACCATTGTCAGGTACCTAAATACATCCGCATAGCAGTTTTATTACACTGGACCGTGCATGTAAATGACTGATACCAAGGTAATATTGTAATATACTGAGTTATTATATGACCTTGCAATTCCTGCACTCTAAATATGATTGACGCGCGGTTTGTCACAATGAGTATTCGGACAAAGTTTACAGTGTTGACCGGGAAAACCGTGAAGACCTATAAAATATTTGTTTTTTCCACCTTACAGTTACAGCGAGTTCCAACTGTGGTGTGCAAATCTTATCTGTAGCATGCTTTAAGGTTTTTCTCAAGTCTTGTAAGTTTATACTCTTTATAGTCGCGTGTCATTCCATGAACGACGTCACATGTTTATATAAGGAACTTATAATAAATACGCAGTTCCTCTGGCAAGCAGTGCAATTTAATTAGCGATAGAGTAAAACACTTGTGTAATTTAGCATTTGTGGTATTATTAATCGAACAAAAACTATTTTTTCTAATTACTTAATTAAAAGATTCATTTAAAAATATAAAAAATATTTAAAGAGATTACTTGCCCAACGGTTGTCATGGTAGCAAAAGCCAACCAAACGCCTTCTCCAATAGCACTTGCAAAGGAACGTTTGGACAAATTCGGGTCGGTGCAATATTCCTGCAAAACAATGTTAGTCTCTCATTCATATTGTCCTCCGAACCAATTATTTGTTCTATAACACTGGTAAGGAAACGCATCCGAGTGTTGAAACACGATGTCATCAAAGTTTCTATGAGACTTTGATTATACAAGTCAAGTCTTTAGGGAATCTCAGCCGTCCAACAATATTTGTCTCACCTATATTTACATTATAAGCAGCTCAAATTCAATACTTCTGGTCGCCTTCTTGAAATGTGACGTGGTGCGCTGCAGTGCCAGACTACCACTCGTTCATTGTTATTGTTTCTATCAAGAGTACACACTGGTACTGTAACGCAAACATGTCACATTTCAAGATGGCGGCCAGCAGGAAATTCATTGATCAAAACATAACGCTTGGCGTAAACTATTCATAAATATATAAAAACTATCAAATTTGAGCTTCTGATGTAAACACAAGTCAAAGAAAACTTTCATTTGAGACTAATAATGTTGAACAGCCGATGTTCCTTTAAGAAAATACTATTACTTTGAGTTCTGTGCACAGTAATCACTTTCAAATGCATACATATTAAACATAAAATATCATTTGTTCAACCTTCCTTTCATGAATTAAAGTGCTGCTGAGTTTTAGCTGTACGGCTGAACTCTCAACAATTTGTGACGGCCGCTCAGTGATTGGTGGAATAGTCCCGAATTTAGACGTTAACAGTTTTCAATATTCTGCCTAGGTTTTGAGCTGAGCTGTATCATTACGACCTATCAAATCTCCATAAACGCTATGCATTGAGGATATGCATCGATGGAACGTATGCACTGAGTTATGACTCGTTCCAGGCATATTTAGATAATAATAATAAAATCTAATATTTATATTGCGCATTTTTGTATTTGAATATGATCAAATGCGCATTACAAAACTAGTACTATTTACAAACAATACTGAGTGATAAATGCCCAAATTCATTATTTACATTGATCTTCTTCCGCATCCATAACACCATGTTGACTGATATCAGAGCCTGGCTCAAAAGACAAATATAGTTGAGTGTCATCCGCATACGTGTGAACTGGTGGTATATGCGCCTTCACTTCAACTTGATTGCACATATCGTAAATAAGAGTGGACCAAGGCATGAACCTTGCGGAACATCTTGTCGCACATCACATTTATCTTTATCTTCCATTAAGCTTATAAGAACTGTAATATTTTCATTAGAGAAACAACTGCTGATGTACTTTTTTCTTAACCCAGGATTACCTTAAATCCAACTTTTAACAATCTTAGTATCTTTGACTTTGTACCCACAAGCTACGCTGCATCGTAAACGTTACGTATATTCAAAGAACCTGTATGCAGTTGCTTGTTTAAAGGCAGGTTAACGACTCTGGGTTAAGCAACAACTCAAGTAGGAATTTCTTCTCTGGAAACATTTTTGGTTTCTTACAAAATGTTATTTGGATTTTACAAGTCAAAAACATAGGTTAACATTTAATCCTTAGATAGAGCCAAACTGTAACTCGTATTTCTGCGCGAGCATGAAATTTATTCTTTGTTTTAATAGTCCCGGAGAGGACTGAAAAAATCATAAGTTGGAATACTTACCAAAACTGTCAGTGTTACTCCAGCAGAAAGCATAAGGACAAAATATATCACCAGATACGGCCAAGATTGGAACAATGAATTTGCCATTACCTTTGTGTAAAAGCCTGGATTTTTCTTTACAGTTACAAGCAAGAATCCTGGTACATCCACAAGCGGAACATACAGATACCCTCTGTGGGTACTTTGTCCAAGATTTCGAGCAACTGGAAAAATAAAATCTGAGCTTTCGTTGATAGCCACATCAAATAAGGTTCGGGTCCTTTTAAAGGCCAATGTTCTCGTTCTAGTAAGGTTGTAGTTAACATTGGTGTAGCGAAAGGCTGGGCAAATCCCACACACAGTCTTCACCATTTCCGAAAGGATTGATGGAATAATACCTGACAAGTCCGACTGATTATTAAAGACTGTGTATGGAGGGCGTAACCACCAATTGGTGTAAAATTGTTCTGGGCAGCGACATGTTTCTGGTTAAAAAAAATACAGAAGGTTAATTTTATAGTTATAGTTTTGCAATAAAGTCACAAAATACTAACATCAAAATTAGATTACTCGCTGTCCCTATGTGGATGTTATCTGTTATTTCCTTAAAAATGTTTCATGTAGTTGTGGATTAACTTGTCGCCGTTCAGTATCCACATATATGCGTTACTCTTTGCACACAAACGCTGTACTGTAATGATGATAGTTTTAAAGCAAAGTATGAGACCAGTGAATTCATTTTGCCCAGTGAACGAATAGGAAAAAAATGATTGACGTGACATGTATTACGTGCATGAGAACAAGTTTCGCTGTTTCCTAGCAAGCAAGGGTTCAGAGCAACAATATCTTATGGACCAATAAATAACAAAACCGGAAGTTAATTGTAGTTCAGTATGATTTCAAAGGTTCACAAAACATAAGTTTGGATAACAAAAAAATTATTTAAAACCTATTTTTTGTGCTTCTTTGGTAATTGGTATATCACAAAACACTTATTGACCTTAACCTCGGATTGGGAAAACAATATGTTTTGTGGTCCTTCGAGGGCTGTGTCAGTCTCTTGGCTCTACCTCGGCAAAAGTCGGCAGTCTCGGGACCACAAAAGATACTGTTTCTCTCAGTCTCAGTCAATGAGTGTTGAATTAAATTTTCAAAAAAAACAACATCTTTTTAGCACAAAAAATGAAGCCATTGACCAAAAGGCGTCTGCAAGGAAAAGAACAACATGGAGTCCAAACTGCGCATTTTGAACAGATATTTCTTCTTCATTGTTATTGTTTACGCCAAAGTACTTTGTAAGCAGTCAAATAACCATAATCGTTTTTATTTAAGCCTAAAATTATTTTTGATTGGAAGTCTCCTTTGAACAAAATAATGAGTTTGCTCCTAAACATAGTAGCGCTTTTTGTGCGAAGAAATAGCGGTTCTATAATTTTTAATGTTGCTTTGTAGCTTGAAGGACCGCTTACGAAAAAAGAGCAGTATTTAACCGATTGGTAGCCATGTTTTCATCATATGAGAGTTATCATATTAGAAAGAAAACACTTCCAGTACTCATGATCATAGCTTTTGTTTCTTTTTCAGGCAAATATGCTAATAAGGGAAATATAAACAACTTTTATCTATACTGCTTAAAGGAGTGTGGCGGCGTGAACGGCGCATTTGGTATAAGGAGTAAGGTCCCTGATTCCATTCAGGCTCTGCCAAGATTGGAATATTTGTGTGACCTTCTTTAGCACTGAAAATTATTTAATGGCGGCATGGTTGGTGCAGTTGGTAAGATCTCTACCTTCCAGTCACAAGGTCCCAGGTTCGCTCCCAGCATGCTCTGCCTATAGTTGCAACCTTTGTGCGACCTTCTTTTTCTGTCAAGCTAACTTAGTTTTCCTTTCTTACAAGATCAAAATTGTAAAGAATTATAAAGAATTATAATTTTCCTCGGCTGGGAGATAACCAGTGCTCCGTCCAGAGGAGTTTTGATTTCCCGTCCAGAGGAGGCCGGAGATAAACGCAGGCTCTTTTAATTTGAATTACTTGGCTCGGATGCATTTTGTTAGTAATTGAGAAAAAAAGAAAACACATACCAACAAAAATGTAGCTGCTCTGCATTGTAATTCCAATTGTTACCACTGGTTCGACACCAACCCTATATGTAGTATACGAACGCAGTCTTGTTAGGTTTAGTACAGTCAAATCAGGGGAAACTATAGTGTGGAGCTGTTTTGCTTCTATTACTCTCTCCCCAGCTTCTATTATTGGCTCATGTGTCACACGATAACCAACGATAGACCTCATTGGCCATGATCTCTGTCTTTTCCAGCTTATAAGAACTGATGTAGGACTCGTTGCATACTTCATAACAGTAAGATTTGCTACCGACTTTTCTAAAGAGAAACGAAAATGAATATCGTTAAACAAAAAAAAAATAGGGAAAAATAAACAAGTTAAAAAAAAAACCGAGAAAAAAAAACGAGAGAAGAAAAGGAAAGGGAGTTTTGTTCGTTGCGAAGCTCGATAAAGGCCAGTACAAGTGAGTTACCTGCGATAACTTTTTTTATTTCATTGCTAAATTTTACAATTAAGTAACTATTTAAGTAAAACTTAATGTAAATTTCCGTCCGATATATAATTATTCCATGTGGATAATTATGGCCGCGTTGCCAATGTGTAGGAGTTAAGGAATCAAACACAACATTGTACTTCAAGGGCTGACGGTACTTTTACTGAGCAAATCCATGTTTAACATCATTTTATTAGTTTAATATATATGATTTCAATCTATATCGGCAAATGCATTGCGAACGAAAACTAACAAAACTTCGAAGTCTCTTGTAAACCAATAAATATAAAGTTAGTCTACCGAGTGGAAAACCTTCAAAATTAAAAAAGGAACTGGAAATAATCAAAGGTAATACCGTTTGTAGAGGAAAAATTTTCCCCAAAAAAGATTTTATTTCTGTGAATTTCTAAAATGATATATTATTTCTGCATTTGTTCCTCTGTCCTCTCCCAAGATCCCCAACAGTTTGTCGCGTAGCAAGCTTGAGGATGTGAACGTTCTGGCACCAGACCCTTTGTGTTGCTGATATTGTTTACCTATAATATAGTAAAATTTTCCAATTGGTTTTAGCTCCTTCAGCAGAGGTTCTTGTAAGAATAACTTGATCCCCATCCCATGCACTGACCAAGGCTTTGCCATGACGGCTGCGCCAAGGCCTGAGCCGAGACCTTGCAGTAGTTTTTATCCCACGCCTTAAAAAATACCGCCAATCAGTGATTTGGAAAGTGGATGTCTATTCTGCGGTATCCAAAGGGTAGAAATCCACGCAGCTTTCCCATCATTATTTGCGAGCGACAACAGTAATGGCACCAAAACTGTGTGCGTACTAAAATGTAGCCAGAGTAAGTAAACAAAAGTTACTCGCACGGAGAAGAAAAAAAAATTATAGCAGCTGAAGAAAACAATAAATTTTTTGCTGCAATGTAATTTTCAAAACTCCTTAAGTAACGGGAAAATGGAAAAGTTCATATAAAAAAGTAAGTAGCAAAAAACCTCGGACTATCGAAATGGCTTCAGTTTTGATTAAAGGTTTCCTCACTGGATAATAAAATTTGTATGTTTGCGCCACCTTGCAATATCCTCTAACTAAATATTCACCGTAATTTTCAATAATCTTCTTATCCTCACCCTTCCCCCGTCCTTTCTCTCCCCGTAGATATACACACGTGCGCCTTCCCCTTGAAACATGAAAATCACATCAATATGACTCAGAAAAGTAATTTTTAACCGCATTGACTTTTGTCATAAAGATATCATTTAAACCTATACCTTTTGGTGACCAATTTTCATATGAGGCAGAAGATGTAGATGCTTCGGTTTTTGATGGCATAATCGCTGTGTGGAAAGGTAACATCACATTATCAATTAATTATACATCTCATTAAATTGTCAGAGATATTATAAAAAGTTTCAAACTAACAACCCTTAGAAGTTTTATTGTATGATGCAAAAACAAAAGTGCAAGTTCAAATTTTGTAACAATATCATACATCACAAATTAGTCTTCTTTACTGAAGAATTTTGATTATAAAAACACCAACCTTACGTGATCAAGGCGACCGAGAAAATTAGAAAAAATGAAAAAGATGATAACAATGTCTGAGTCAGAAAAGATTTTCATAGATTGGTGAATATAATTTAATTTGAATAAAACTGAATACAAAAGTAACAACAAGAGGAGAGGGGTGGGAACCCATAAAATATTGCTTAAATCCCTTAAATCTTACAGTAGAAAGCAATGCTGTACTTTTTAGAAATCATTATTTTTGACAATGTACGGATTCATTTCCTTTTAACAAAAACTGACTATTCCCTTCTTGCGAAATAGTGCTTTACAAATAAAAGTTTTTGATTAAAAAGAAGTGCTGCAACATGTGGAAACGAGTTTAGTAGCTTGAACACTTTTTTAAAGTTGTGGTTGCTTACCTTTAACCTGAACAAAAATAACAAAAAGTTAACAAAAAGCTTACAAAAGAAGGAGGGGGAGGGGGCAGGGGCACTCCATGCAGGACCTCCCTGATCACGCCCTTTATATATCGTCAGCTAAAAATAAGATGCATTTTATGACTCAGTTTAGAGCCTAACACGATGAACAGTAAAAGAAGTTCACTTTTAAGTATAACCCTCTACTCCATTACTTTAAACCACATCAGAAAACATTCTAAATTCTATTTCTGTTTGTCTTGTATAGTGTTTCGCATCACTTCAGTAGTCTAGGCAGATCTTTGTTTACATTTTCCCCTTCATCAGCATATGAGCGCCAGTTTCTAAAAAAGTTACAAAAACCGAAGCAACGTATATTGAGAGTATTTTGCAAAATAAACATTTTCTGAAAATATGAGATTGATATGCTAAACAGTGTTCCTGTGATCTAATGGAGATTGCACAGAGAATGTATGGGTCATTAACTGCTGTTTTGAGTATTTTGGAACCACCATATCTTTTTAGAAACTGTTTGAAAAACATAAAAATTTTCATCTCTTTGTTAGTTCGACAATTCTCAGGTTTTAGACTCAAATTTTATTTATCTTTGTTCCTTAGCTACCTAGAGTTGTATGCTAATGAAGCAGAATGTAAACAATGACGTCAGGAAAGATTCGCCTATTCAATTAGCAATATAAACTGTCTGTTGATAAAATATT
Source organism: Zoanthus sociatus (assembly GCA_025331085.2). Classification (NCBI taxonomy): domain Eukaryota; kingdom Metazoa; phylum Cnidaria; class Anthozoa; order Zoantharia; family Zoanthidae; genus Zoanthus; species Zoanthus sociatus. The sequence continues at coordinate 9,732 of JAOBAY020076939.1, forward strand.
GTTGAATCCTGCCCCCCTGGGAAAAAATGTTTCAACCCCTCCAACCCCTTTCCCGCCCCCATCTTCCTTACTCTTCTACTCTGTTTTGGAATGAAACCCTTTAATTTTAGGCCTTAGTTTTGTTCGATGCCCCACTCATCCCGAGTTAATTCACGCATGCGCATAAAAAGATTGGTCCCAAGGAACTAACAGAAGAGCACCGAACGAAACCCAACTTCGCAACGGTTTTGAAGAAACGAAATAAAAAATAAGCCATTCACATTATTCAAGAAATTGAAAATATGTCTTTCTTTTTCATACCTGCAGTGGAAAGAATCTGTGAAGAAAGGAGTCTTGAGCTGCGAGAAATAATTTCTGCGACGGCGATCAATGAAAGCTGTATGTCCAGAGTCTGAGACGCAGAGGATGCTGACAATGAATGAGTTGGCTGTAGGTTAGATCTAGACTGAGCAAAGTTGGTGGAGACAAACGGCTTGACTATCGAATTTGTTATAATTGTAGTTGCTACTTTCGTCGAAGAAGTGACCTCAGGTGTACCTGAAATAAATGTTAAACAATATCAAAAGCGCAATCAAACCTTTAAAATGTTATGTCAAAAATGGAATGCTGCGTCGGTGTTTCTACAGAAACACGTTATAAAAAAGGATGAATTTTACACCGTAGTGAATAATAATTTTTTGAGTGACGTTTCGGACTGGAGTCCTTTGATTGAGTGAAAAATGTTTTTTAAAAATATTAATATGATAATATGATCATTGCCGATTTATATAGCGCTTATCCAGAACTCCAAATGTTTTACAAGTCCGCAACAGTGGCTCACATATTTGAAATGCTCTCGAAACAAAAAAACCACTACATCGGGATTACTACACTGCTTTTTAAGAAAAGCGTGTCGCATCTTTTATGTTCTCTAATGAATGAGTGAGAAACTGGGCCTACGGTTTAACGTCCTTATTCGAGAAGATGCGAAGGTGTAACAATTTGTTAATGTTAGAGTAAAGATAGCACCTTCTCCTCAATTTTCTTAAGACTCTAGTATTGGTCTGGGCGGGAATTTAACATGATTATCCCGCACGGAGGACGAGCGCTATACCAACTGGTCGAACCAGGCACCTTGAAAGATTACCCGAACTTTTTTAGCCGCTGGGGACCAAATCGCAAACTAAATCTACAAACAACATTGTTTCGCAACAATGAATTATGTTAATAAATTCGACACCGAAACCTACCACTCTAAAATGGCAACACTAATCGAAACCAACTCCTGAACAAAGATCCAACAGACCGATTGAGCCGAAAAGCCACAGAAAAACTCCTTCAACTTAAACGAAGCGGAAACCTATCGGATACCGAGTATAACAAGATAAAACCGAAACAAAAACAAGCCCCCAGAATCTACGGCGTACCAAAGATCCACAAAACCGATGTACCGCTAAGACCCATAGTGTCCTGTG
>JAOBAY020076950.1:0-11185 GCA_025331085.2 Zoanthus sociatus
TGTTCACATTGTTTAACAACTTTAATCATATAATATAATTTCTCTTTACTACCCGCCTAGATTAGCTTTTGCTATTTGCTGGTAGTACAGTTCTGTAAAATATTGAATCTATGTATATTAATAAACTTGAACTTGAACTTACAAAAGAAATGAAAATTGCTCAATATAAGTACTGAAATGGAATGAATAAATTACAATGACAGGCAAAGACAAATAAAGGAATTATATACTCATTAGATAGTTTCAAATTTACATGATTATCTATTGTCTAATTTGTGCATTGAGAGAAGGCTTTTCAAATTTAATGTGGATGACCTCTTTAATCTTAAGTTGGAACTCTGTTAAGGCATAATCTAAAATTTGGAAACAATCAACTGATAAAACTGAATCAACTGCACCTCAGTTTCAAGATTGTTTCAAAATTTTAGATTATGCCTCAACAGAGTTCCAACTTAAGACTAAAAATTAAAGGCCATCGACATTAAATTTGAAAAGCCTTCTTTCAATGCATAAATTAGACAATAGTCATGTAAATTTGAAACTATCTAATATATAGTTCCTTTATTTGTCTTTGCCTATTGTTATTGTACTTTTATTATTCATTCTATTTCAGTACTTATATTGAGCAATTTTCATTTCCTTTGTAACAGTGAAGATGACACTAGAAGTGTCAAAACATGTTTGTTAAACTTAAAAGTGTTGTGTGTTTATTCAGATCTATCTAAGTTTTGCTGCTTGCAAGACCTTTTAGCAACATAATAGCTTGCATTAATACTTTATTTATCTCATTGCTAGGCCTTTATTATTAATCAGGTTTCAAATTAAATTAGTGGTTATCCCAGGGTTCGAAATTAACGATAGTCTTCTAGTTTGCACACTTCTAAAAACTGTGGCGGACTAGTAAACTTAACTTCAAACTAGTTTGTGTGTCTAGTAAATTAATCTCAGCAACAAAGTGTGACCTTCCATGGGAGTTCATACATTAACAGTTTCCCATTTAACGGGTAAAAACGAAGGGTTAGCAAACAGTTTTTCAAACTTTTTGAACCTTTTTAGTAACTCTTTTATTCAAATTAAAGTACTCTCCAAAACTCTGAGGTATAAAGATACAACTGATATATGTACTGTCACAGCCTGACCATTAGTAAACTATAATATTTTAATTTATAATTTATGGTTAGAAATAAACAGTTTTGTAATCAAATTGTTTTTTTTTGTCGTTGTTTGATAATTTCACTACAAAAATGCTTGAAACCACAAACATAAGAATTACAAGAAGTTGTTTTCCTCTCATTGTATCATCGACTCCAATGCTTTTGGTCAGCCCTCAGTTTGCACCCACGTGAAAATATTATGTGACCATAAGAAGCCATTTAACAGCTTTGAAGTTGCAAACCCAAAAATTTCAGTAACCATCTTTTACTTTGTTTGTTGTTTCTCAGCTATGTCTTGCCTGTGCTTTACATATTTCAATCATATATAAAGGATATAAAGCTAGTTAGGTAACGGGGGTGGTGATTCTTCAATGCTTAGAATTGTTTATTTGTACGTTTTATGTTTAGATGAAACTGATGAAGAAGAAGAATCCCGGCCATCTCGACGTCGCCGAATTGCAGAAAGAGCTGCTGAAGGAGAAGAGCATGATGAAGAGGAGGTAACTTGTAACCATTGTGTGTATTAAGCAAACAAAACTAAACGTCAAAACAAGATGGCATCAAACTTTAACTTTCTTGTCACAATTCAATGGTAGTGTGCTACACTTTTCCCTTTGTAACTGTGGAACATAGCAATACATGTTCAAGTTCAATGTTCCCTAAATAGTTAGTGTCTCTAGATCTACATCTCAATGGTTTTCAAACTACTGCTACTTTCACCAGGCAATAAAGTTTCTGACTGGGTTACAAAGTGCCATTGGGCTGTACTTCTGGTTCATACCATGGTGTTGGCTTTTGATTCTGTTCCATTTGCAGCAACAAGACTCTGCAGCAAGATGTTTCCTACTTCAGATGCTGTAATTATATTGTCAGAATGGGGATCCACTACTCTAGCTCGTAGCTGATCCATGTGTCATTTCCACTCCATACCTTTCACTTTTACTTGATACAGTTCTGAACCTAGACATTTGATAATTTCCCCATGATTCCACTTGGGACCAATGAGAAAAATCCTGACCCAAACCTTATCTCTTATGCTGAAATGTTTCATCAGTTTGTTGATATCTGTGAGGAACTTTTGGTTAACTTCCTGGTTCAGGTTGGGCTTTAATAGGTGACAGCTAGCTGTACTGGGCTCAATCCAGTACCTGTATGTGGTGCTTTCCGGTAGGCCATCAGGAACTGGTCCAATTTGTACTGTAGCTCTCTGTTGGTTAGCTCTGTCTTGACAGCACGCTTGAAACTTTGGACAAAATGTTCAAGGCCATTCGTTGCTGGGTGGTAAGTTCCTTCCATGTCGAATGTCATTTTGCTCCATAAACAACTCTGCCAAAATCAGTTGATGGCCTTTATCAAATACTACCTTTTTCTGGTATAGCCATTCTAGCAAACAATGTTTGCAATGTTTTCACAGTCTCGTCAGGCATCTCATGTGGCAACACAGGACCAAGGCCATACAATGACTTGGAAGATCTGGTTTGAAGTGAGTGAAAACTTGGTCTTGGGTGAGCATGCCTTTCACACATGTGAAGCTTTTCTCTTCCTTCTTTCCTCATTTCCATTTCTGATCCTGCACTAGGAGGCGATGGAGAGGGCCAAGATGAGTAGACAGGTCTGGCAGGAATCATGCACACTACTGTCCCAGAACTCAATTGTGTAAGATCCTTTGGTAAAGGCATGTCGGAAATGGCTTTTACCTTCTTGGGGGACTGTCTCAGACATTCTGATGAGATACTGTGTCCACAGAACACTTTTCTTTGTTAACTTGCAGTCCACTTTTCTCTTGCCTGTCTTGAACTTTCTCTGTGATCTCCAGGTGTTCCTCTATTGTCTTACCACTGATGATAATGTTGGTGATCTGGCACTGAACTTCATCGATCCTTTGCAGGGTCTGATCCATGGCTCTCTGCCAGAGGGCAGGGGCAGAAGCTATACCAAATGGACCTGTAGAATCCTTGATGTGTGTTGATTGTATAGTATGGCTTTGATTACTCATACTCTTCCGTCTGTTGGTTGGCTTGTTTGAGATCAAGCACTGAAAATATCTTGCTCCATTCAGACTTGCATGAATGTCTTTGATACAGGCCAGAGGGTAGAGATCAACATTGAGGTAGGGGTTCATGGTCACTTTAAAATCACTACACACCCCCTTATTACCATTCTTTTTGATGGGCGTTACAATGGGGATGGCCCAGTCACTGTGAGTAACCTTCTCTAGGACCCCCACAGCTTCCAATCAATCAAGTTCTATTTCAATGGCTTCCTGTGCAGACAATGCTACTGGTCGGGCACCCCATTTCAATCTCAGGCTCTGCTGAGATTTGTATATTTCTATGACCTTCTTTTCTCCCTAAGCTAACTTTATTAGCTTTCCATACTTCTGGGGCAAGTAAATGAGTAACAGTATCTGTATCTGCTGAGAGCTAACTGTCTAACTAACTGCCGCCTGGTTAGCCTAATTTGTAAGGTGCCAGTCTATCGTGTGGGAGGCTTGGGTTCGATTCCCGGCCGGACCAACACTCAGGGTCTTAAAATAATGGAGGAGAAAGTGCTGCCTTTGCTCTAACATCTGCAAACGGTTAGACTTTCGCGTCTTCTCGGATAAGGACGTTAAACCGTAGGTCCAGTCTCTCGACACTCTATCAAGGGACTTAAAAGAACCCACACATTTGTCGAAAAGAGCAGCGTAGTGATCCCGGTGTTGTGGTCTGTCTTCATCACTAGTACTGAGGGCATTTACGGTTATTAATATTTGTAAGCCGCTGTTGCGGACTATCTAAGACCCTCAACTGTGTGACCCTGCAATATATTTGTAAACAGGTTCTGAAAAGCCCCCGAGGGGAAGAACTTGTATATATTTGTATTGTATTGTAACTTTTACTCTGATTGTTTTCAATATTGTCAGGCAAAAAAGTTTTTACTGAAAACTGCATTTTTAAATGAATTGATTGAATTGAAATAAATTTAAAAATGAATTTATAAGTCACAGCAATTGTATACTCATACACTTATTATACTCTCTTTTACTATGGTAGAAACATTTACTATATCTTATTGGTTAGTTCAAACCATCTCTCACATTTTAGTATATCTTTGCACATATTTGTAAATTTTGGTCATTGCCCTATAAACATGAAACTCTGAATAGCATCAAAAATCAAGTAGTCAATCCAAAACTCTAGTATCTATAATTATATATATTGAAATAAATATAATTATACAATATATCTTTAATATATGATTTAAATTTATATTTAACAATTAGAATACCAGCTAACAATTCTATCACCTGATAGAGTGATGAAGGCAATTTGCCCATCAATCGGCAAAAGAAATCAAGAGTGAGTCTTCTAATTGTTTTAGTATAAATCTTTGAAAAAGAACAAGAATTTTTGATTAACAATTATTGAATTTTTTCAAACAACCAATGTTACGGTTAACTTATCAATTTTGATGCTTCTTTTAATCAGAGGAAAGTTCAAATGTATCTTGGCAGCTGCGGCCTTCACACTTACATGGCTTGGTTTTGTGTATCCTGTAGCAAACGCCTTTGTTTTACTCCTAGCTGGATTTCCATTAGTTCTGATGCTTTTTGCCCAGTTGAAGAGGTTTGTTATAATACAATACAATACAATACAATAGACTATATTTAAGGAGTGTGACACAATTAACCCAGTGAGTTATCTAACATGTGGCCCTCAAAAACAGATTATCCTAACAACACCCAGCTGAGGGTATACTGCATTAAATAATTTTTGGCTGTTAGAATTGAGCATAAGTGTTGAGTTTAAAAAACTGGGATCATACATTACATAAATTCAAACTTGGCTCACATTTTCATGATTATCAATTATTTTTATTAACTCACCCCTATGTTGATCTACACTGTCATATAAATTTAGGCATTAAAGTTACATATTCTAACATAATTCTTTTGAAAATTAATGCATAATAATTTTACTGCATAGTGTTTTTCTGTTTCATATTCTATAACTGTTCACTAATAATTTACAAAATTCATTCACTAGTAAAATTTTTGGACATATTAAAATTTAAGTTTTCTGTTATAAAGCATATTGCATGCATTTGACTTTCTGCAATTAGGCTATCCAATGATTAGTCCAATGATTAGTCTAAGCTGATCAATGTTAAATTCTTTACGAGCCTAGTGGCCCATGGAGCTGGTGCTTATTATCTCCAGTTTCTGTAGTGTTAAACAGATGAGTCTTTGACTCCCCCTGGACAAAACACTAATTTGTTGCAGGTTAGCTTCCAAATTTACAAAATATTTTTACTTTCACTTCTGAATTAAACTATCGTAGTGGTTTAAAAATAACAACCAGCTTTGCCTTCTTGGGTGATTAGACCCATGATGGACTGGTTAGTGTCCACTCCTGGCCGAGTCACACTGATTATCTAACCCAAAATACATTATAAACCAAATGAAGGTATATTTAGCAGAGGGTCAGAGGTTGTAACAACCTAAGTTTGAAGGCAGTGTGAAATTCTTTCTCATCTGATGAGCTTATATTAAACACTTCTGCATTTATTTAATACAAACTGGGAACAAAAAGATGCTCAGAGTAAATTAGACGTCCAGTAGCTAGCTAGGACTAATTCCTACACTGGAATTAGTTCACTGATTAAATAAAATGTTTTTTTCCATGGAAATTTAAAAATGCTTATAGGGAAGGAACAGAAAGGGTTACAAAAAGTATTAGGAAGGAAGGGGGGCTGGTACAATAATATTTTTGAAAAAAATTAAAGCAGGCCCCTTCATTTAAAATTTCTGGATTAATCTTTTAAACTCAAATAACTTTGGTTAGTATTTAGCTACTTAAAAATCAGTTTGTTACTTAATATCAATTCTTTCTCTCATCAGATGTTCAAATCAGAAAATAATCAGACTTGGATACATCTGCACAATCTGGTGGGTCTTGGCAACAGGGTGCTGGCTAAGTGATCGTCTTTTCTGCAGCATCTGGAAGTCACTATCCTTTCCTTATGTGCACTGCTGTTGGCATATTCTTATATTTATTGCATCTTATACAGGCTGTGTCCTTGGTGCTTATTTCTATGCAGTCTCTGATTATCCAGAATTGAAACCAAAAATTAGTTATTGGCCAGAAAGTTTATATGAATGGGGATTACCTTATGTAGCTGTAACATGCAAATCAGGCAAAGATTTACAAGCATAGCTTAAAACACTTGATATGAAAAAATTTTTGGATTCTAGTGATCAACAATTTTGAAATTTCTTTATAATAAATGCATTTTGTACAATTTATACTTTTTATCCTTTTCTACTAACTAATTAATTCAGTGTGTGTATATTTTCAAATAGGTGTATTAACAAGCATTTTATACATACACATTGATATTTATTTTAAGGAAAAAGAGAGATTTCATTACATTATTTATTATTACAGTAGTTATCTTTTAAGACAATTCCAATAACAACGACAAAGTGAATAAATTTTATTTACCTAATAGTTATTTACTTACAATTTCATGCTACAAAAATTGGAACATCATAAAAAGTATTTAAGTGAATATACATTTTTTCATCCTTCTGTGGACAGTAACTAAGACAACACTAAGACAACACAAATAAATAATTATTTTATGAGGTTAATTTTGATGTGTTGAGAGAGGGGTAGGAGCTAAATGCTATTTATGACACTGAACTGTTATTAGCCATTGCAGTTGGTTTGTAAATTGAATTTCTCTGTTAAAGACTTTGCATTAATGCAAATTGTGATTATAATGTATGTAATAATTATGATTGCACAATTAGTATATTTAAATTGTTTTATGGAAAACAATAGCATGGCATCAGTGAATAAGAGTGGTGATGTTCCAAACAATATTAATACAACAAAAACATTTTTCTATGGTTTTAAGCCATTTATTTTATTTATTACAAGAATTTTCATTGAATTGCAACTGTACATACTGCTTGGCTAATTAAGCACACAGTGGCAGACTGAATCCAATTTAGAAAAAATTATTTTGATGGAATAGAGGTCTTAAAAATCTGAATGCCACCCTGGTTTAAAGCTGAAAAATAAAGTGAAATTATGCCTTGCTGTCTTCACACTCAATTTAATGTCATACAGCTCAAGTGTAACTATTACAAATTAAGCAAGTTTATTTAATTTTTGATGTGATTCAATTCAACCTGACCTTAGCAACCTGTCCATTAGTTCATATCTTTTAAGAGGAGCTCAACACTCAATTGAAGGTGCACCAAAACCTGTCCCCCACCAACCGTAGCTTCATAATTTACTTGTATTAAAACCGGATCAAAACTGGGATTGATTGATTATTGATAAAGCAGGAGGTCTCCATATATTTGCTGTACTTGTAGGTCTGGGATAGCATTTTTCTTTTACATTTTGTGGAATACCACAAAAGTGGGATCACTAATTAGTCAGGGATAGGGTGCACAATTCTAAGTTTTAGTCCAGAGTTAGGTATAACAAGTTAAAGTTTCAGATTTGAGATTGAGTCAGGGTTTGAAGCCTCAAACAACATTCTTCTTCCCGACTGGGAGTAGTGTATTCAATCCCCAAGTCACAATTATAAGTTTTAATTTAGAGTTAAATAAATAAAAAAATAGATAATAAATAAATAATTAATACTTATTATTTTAACATCAATTTGTGAAAAAAGTGGTTGGCCATTCTTCCTAGCCAGTGGCCAATGTTAATCACTCAATAGCTCAGATCTAGAGCCATATAAAATTATATATAAAAGTCAAATTTGCAAAGGGAAAAAAACTGGAGTACATACCCGGAGAAAGACCGGAGTATAAACCCAGATAAAAACCCTCAGCATCAAATTATCTCCAGCCATGTGCAGATTCAAATTTAAGTTTGGGACAAAATCAAGATTTTGATGCACAGGTTGGGGTGGTAGTAATCCCTCCCTCCCAGAAAAACTTCCAAAACATTTATTAAGTAGAAGGTTACCACATTCTTTATTAAACATTCTCTCTTTAACATTAATTTTAACAGCAACAGTTTACAATGATGATAATTACAATTCATTCATAGAAGATATGTTTCTCTGATGTGTAACTTGCTGACAGAAGATTTCAATTTATGACCAGAACTGTAAAACCATTAAGATTTGATGATTGAGAATAAAAACGTTCTGTCAGCAAGACAAGTTTTATATGTTAACCACAGCTAATAACAATAATGAGCTTATAGTGTAGCTACTGCAAACAAATATCTAAAGTTAAGGCACTTCAATGCCACAATAAGCAAAAAGTGATAATTACATAGTATAGATTATAATCAACAGAGTATAATTTAAATTCTTGATTAGCATTAAAATTGACTTGCGCTATTTCTTGCAGCAATTACAACAGGTCAGAATAAATATTCTAAAATTGTTGACAGATCTACAGCTGGCAACTCTTCTGTTTTGCACTATCCAGTAGTTGCTGATTTCAATGTTAACCTCAGCTCTAAATCATCAAGCACTGAATGTTGTCCTTGTTGAATGATTTATTCATCTGATTTTACGTTCTATTAAAGTTTGTGATTTGATAAATTTATAAAACATCTGTAACCAAACTGTATCTAACAACTTTGTATACTTACAAATCTGATACAATTTATTATTAAATGCTTGAAACATTTTGTGGCTTATCATCAGGCAGTCTGCATTATTCTATTAATCACTATTAATCTTCAATGCTGGAATACTGACTGACTTCATAGAATGCTGTTCAGACTTGGTGACACTTTTAAAGTATTCCACGCCTGCAATGTTGGAAAAATTGTTTGTTTGTTTTTTCTATTACATAGAATTAATTTCAACTTATTTGTTAATTTCTTAAGCTATTGTGAGTCATCTTATAAAATGGATAAAATAAGTATATTTCTATCGATATTAAAAGTAAAATGTGCAAACATTAAGCTTTGTATTGTTGAATAAGTACAGTAACAAAGTTTTGACAACTCAAAATTAAAACTTTTACGTTATCCAAGAAAGTATAATATTAAAACAGCTACCTACACTTTGAAAAGTTACTTTTTGTCTATTTCTTTCATATTTTACTTCATATTTTACTATCCAACATAATATGAATACCATATTTCTCAATGTAAAATCAGTTTAAACAAATTTTGGCAAAAAAAGTAGGCCTAATTAACATGACAATCTCTTAAAATCAAAGACAGTTTTAGAACTAAAGGTTTTAAGTGATAAAGGTTAATTAAAGATTGCTTAAAATCAACTGACCAGAAATCATAAATTGCTGATTACCCCACGATAAAAACAATTCATACTATGACTTAAATTAAATTTAAAGGGAAGCTGAACCCCAAATTTATTTTTTGATATGTTGGCATGCATATATTTGAGGTTCCGTAAATGTAAATTTTAGAACGATCCACTAACCTATATCTTAAAAACGTTATTAGAAAAAGGGCTGGTAAAACCCTCAGTAGGCCACCATGTTGCACTTTTAATGCAGGCTCAGAATAGATGCCTCTGACGTCACAACGTCAAATCTAAAGTCCACGCTTTGTTTATTGCTGGACGTTTTAGTTAAATTATTAAGTAGAGACATTAGTTTTATTTCATAATTCTATATCTGTTTAACATTCACCTTCACAAAAAGCTTACACTTCGTTAAAAAGAAAGAAAAATAGAGTTTTGACGTTGTGACGTCAGCAAAAACCACCTTTTAGTTAGTAGATCGTGGGCGCAAGTATGGCATCTCTCTTTGTCAAGATCTAACACATTTTGTTATTTATTTCTAAGGACGGGGATTGAGGAATCGGTATAAAAAACACATTTCTGAGATCCCAAACACATGTAATTGAACATATCAAAAAATAATTTTAGGGTTCAGCTTCCCTTTGAAATTGTTAGTTGAGCATACAAGTCAGAATTCACGATGTGTTAGCTTCATCTTTATCTTCTGCTATGCATTTTCTTTAAAGTAGTTGAAACTGGTTTCTTATTGCTGAATGGCAAGAATCTTCTCAAATGTTCACCAAATTACCTTAGAGAGTTGACTTCATTGTTATTGGGTGTAACTAACACTTAACACGAATGCACTGTGCTTTAAACAAGCTATAATAACCAGGACCATTTATAAAGATGATAGGAATAACACTGTTTGTCGTTTGAAAATCGTAGGTGAGTGAAAAAATAGCTCACCTAAAATTTTCTAGGTGAGCGGTCCCCACCCCCTCCTCAATAATCTGTTATTTCGGAAAATATTTCCTAGGCATAACTTTCTCAAAACTGAAAGTTTTCTTAAGAATTCTCTTAATGTTTTGAAAGTTTTTGTTTAGCGCAGTATTAGACTATCTTTATTATCCCATAACTTTCCCAAAACTAAATGTTTACTTATAAATGTTGTTTCTGTTTTGAAAGTTTTTGTTTATCGTAGTTTTAAACTCGCTTTAATATTATCCAATAACTTTCCCCAAACTGAACGTTTGCTGTGCAATTTCCTTTTTGGTTTGGAAGTTTTTGTTCAGTGCAATATTAAACTATTTCCTCTTTTTCTAATTTTTGAGTTTATTTGCAATTTATTACGTAGATGTATCGATCAAAATTTTGAACTTTGAGCAGAAAATCGTGAAGGAATCAAATTTACAGTCTTTAATTCTAAGGCGAGCAATTTTTTTGTGAGTAGATGCCCTATTTTTCCCCTTTTCGGATCAATTTTAGGTGCGCGATGGTGCGCGAGAGCGATCACGCTCCTCAAACGACAAGCACTGGAATAATATCAACAATTGTTTGTAATAAAGATAATATCATACTCGATTTTACACATGTTTGTTAGAAATGACTACTCTTTTTAAAAGTCGTCCTCCAGAAACTATGAACTGTACGAATTTTAAACTATTCCGTAAATCATGCAAGACCATACTTATTCTCTTAACTTATGTATCTTAACAATGTATCAATTAATTACATGTTATTGCCAACGAGCCAGCCGAGCGAAGACGCGAGGCTGGCGAGGCGGCAGCATTATAGAGCCGTGCGAGGTATATATA
>JAOBAY020076961.1:0-11182 GCA_025331085.2 Zoanthus sociatus
AAACCAACCCCCCGAAGAAAGATGGACCCCATTAGTAAAGATAGACACACCCCCACAGAGGAAAGCTTACCAAAGCCATGGTTCTGAACCACGACATGGATGATGCGATTTTCCAGGCCTCGGGGGGATTCGAATCAGTCGCTTGAGTGGAGCTCCAAAAAGCACCGAAACAGAAGATATTGGAACCCAACCTGTAGTAGGGATGTAGCTTAAATGTTCATGTTCAGTTGCCTTGGAACTCGCGACTCTTTAAGGACTCCAATATGGGGTTTCAGAGTACAAGGAGCCCCCAGTTTGGACTCTAAGCGGATCCTTAAATTGAGGGTCACCCCCCCAAAAAGACAACTATTCCGAACGCGCAATCCGGTTGTTGCCCATGACCTTTGTTGCGAGGTGATGGGGCTCAAGATTTGGGGTGCCGGCTGGCATGCAAGGACGATGCCCAAATCAAGTCTTGTGGTTGCTTCGAGCATGCGGGATCGAGATGTACATCATACTCCTAATGCTCGAGGCTCCTGCATAGTTAATTTGCCCATTCAGGTTCCGGATACAGACATCCCTATGATATGTTTTCTTAGCCATACCTCAGAACCCTTGCGAGAACAGAGACGTGGTTCCTTCACTTCGAGCGACGTGAATTTCAGGGGAGCTGAGAGTACGCTCGCAGCACGGCGCGAACATCCCAAACTCTGAATTATCCTAGAAACCCTACCCTGGCAGCACCCTCGAAGTGTTTCGAGGAGAGGCGACAGCAGTCCCAACAACGATTACGCCGATCTCCCTGCGGGAGCTGCCAGCCTCCGACCAGAGAGCTTGATATGCTGTAGCTTCTCAGTTAGCAGCGGCCGCTGCTGCTGCACAACAGCTTGTTAACAAACGAGGGCCAGGAGTGGACAGGCATTTCAGATCACAGCAACCACCTCCAATGAAGGCGTGTTTGTCTTGTCATCAACAGATTCACAGAAATGCCCCAATATGTCCGTTATGCAAGGCCAAGAGTCGTTCTCGACATCCAAAGAAGACCAAAAGAAAGCATGATGAATAAAATAAATTGATTTAGAATTAAACACAACTATTTACTCAATATGCACAGAATTCATCGTGGCCTCAAAAAATTCTTTGAAAATCTAATTTCAATTAAAATCTTTTAAAAGTTATCGAAGAAGATAAAGAGTAAAAAATGTCCTATTTAACTGAAATTTGAATATGTTCAAATTTCACTTTCAGCTATGTTTGCACATATACGCCAAGTTAACATACTTTCAGCATTAATAAAACTAAAAAGGCATTTTATTCTGCTGCATAAAAAATGTCTCTAAATTAAGCGTAGAAAATTAATAACTTCGCTGCTCAAAATTAATTAAAATACAAAAGCTATAATATAATTATTGCAGCCTCCATTTCGAAAAACAGTGTACAATCTTCGGATATCACTAGCAACGAACATTGGATACATACGATCAGCGGTTACCTTATCAAGAGTCGACTAGCCATGCAGTGCCGTAGCCAGTGTGAGGCGAACCGAGGCACTCGGTAAAATTTTACCCAAAGTCGATTTTTTTTTCATCAGACTGATAATATTAGAAGATTTCATACAGCTGATTTCCTACAACGGACCGTGTGTTCTAAAATATAAATTCAAAATCTTTTGCCGTGCCAAGTCATTTGAAAAGCCTGTCTCTCTTTCATGTTTGACGAATGACAATTCTGTGAGAGGTAGTTTGTTTCATTTATTTCTGTTAGGTTTCCTTGTTTTCCATATTATATTACAACGAATTCATAAAAACATCAAAGGTTTGAAAATTATCTAAAAATCTATCATTGATTTCTAAAGGTCATTTTTGAATTTCTAAGATCTTCCAATTTTTCCCAGAATGTCGTTTTCCGTTGATATTCAACATTTTAGGAACGAATGATCATCCAAGGTTCACAATCACAGTGTTTCAGAATAAAAGATTGCATACTAAGTTCCGCTCAAAACTGTTTATGAAAGGTTACCAAAAGGCCCTCTAAACGCTGGAAATCGCATTTCCTAGAGTCTGCCCCCGCATGCCCCCGGACCGCTATAGAAACTCCTGCCTTCGGCGCTCGCGCTACCCCCTCGGGGTCTTTCGCCTCGATTGTAGTTTCTTCCTAGCTACGGCCCTGCTAGCATTTCGTTATACACAGTACATGCGATCAGTGGTTCAAATCCAAATACATTTTAAAAACTATTGACAAAAATAGAACAGTAACAAAATGGTGTAGTCGCAGCACTTACTTTCTGTTAGAAATAACTAATTGTAAACATACTATTACACGAGTATGATTGAATTACATAAGTTGGTATTAATGTTTTAAAATTTCAACCCCAAAACCGAAATTTTTTTGGCCTCAAACACTTTTAATTCTGTGAAAAAGCAAAGTCTGAACTTGTTGTGTTATTTATTTAACTCATATGTCACCGAATCCGCAAAATAGAATTAAGAAAACCAGGGCCATGTACTTATCTATTTGATTGGAGACAGGGTAAAGGTTAATTTATCCCTGATAAACAAAAAATATAATCGGATCAATTTTCAGACCCCGAGAGTAAATGAATATCTGAATAGACATAACTATAATGCTACGGGAAAAAATAGAATAGTTACTGTTGATCAGCAGTAAAAAAACCCTCTTTTATACCTTTGTAAAGAACATCTCTATGCGGGATGGTCATTACAATTACGGTCCCATTTTCTTTTTTCGTGACGCCGTCAATGGGCTTTTTTTGCTTTGCGTGAAATGTGGATGAGGATTTATTTTTTCCGTGATTCAGAGAATATACTTTACCGTTCCCTCTTTGTGATCCGCGAAATATACATTAATACTTCGCGTGATTTGTGTACAAACAACTATAAAAATAATTTTCACTTTTTAAGAGATTTGGAGTCTTTAAAGCGCGGAAACTACGTTAAACCAGATGTAAAACATTCCTATTTGATGAACTTGCGTGTTTTTATCACCCCTTTCTTCAAAAATACAGTGCATTTGTACAGATTTAAAAAAGGTTTCGATAAATTGTAGTTTAACTTGCTCTTTTGTCACAAGACCCTGTCGATTCTGCTCAATTTACACCTATGTAAAGCATTGAACAAAGCTCTTCGATAAATTGTAGTTTCACCTGCTCTTTTCTACCTAATGAAATCCCTGTTCATATTAAGAATCTTGCCTTTAATAATAAAGGTCTTAACTTCTGGTCTTCATCTTGCAAACCCCCGACTTCCCAGTTTTTCAAGTTACCTTATTACATGAAATTTTAGCGTCGCTTTAATTTAGCGAATTTTGGCGATTTTTCAAAATCGCTAAAATAAAGTGACGCTAAAATTAAGTGTCGCTAACTTAAAGTGACGCTAAATTGAGTGACTATGTATTTCGAAAATTAAAAAAAGTGGGTATAATGTAACAGGTGTTTAAAAAGTCAATGTTTTGATAATGTGTTGCAACAAAAACGTTCTGGAGTCAATATTATACGAGGTGTTCTCTTCATCACTGCTCTCATCTGCCTGTTCTGTTAATGACAATGCGTTACTGTTATTACTGTTTAATTTGGTTGAAATTCATCCAAGATGTGTTAAAATTTATCTCCTTAAGAATTACACTAAAGGGAATCAAATGAAAAAGAAGCCGATTTTTGACTCAAAATCGCAAAAATAAAGTGACTAGAAAAATGAGTTTTTGGTAAAATCGCTAAATTAACGTGACGCTAAAATTTTATTTAATTAGTAAGGTACCTTTTGGTTTTACGAGGGCTTCTACATACAGATCTACTCAGGATAGCCGAAAACATGTTAACACTTGCTGTACAAATGACTAAGCCGAATCTTGTTTAAGATGCTGGTTTTAACATTTTAAAATCAAATTGATGGAACAATAATTGCTCTGGAAGGTCTCGAAAAGAATATTACAAAGTACTGCAGAAAAAAATGTATATAAGATACAAGTACAATGTGATCAGCAGTTCTCAACTCAAAAGTCCAGAGTGAAAAATAGTGACATAAATATATACATTCACATGCACTTATTTAGAAATCTTCTCACGTACTATATAAATGGAAAAAACATTGAAACCGATAGCAATAAATAAGGAACTTACCAGAAATAGGCAAGGAAAGATGTTTTGAAACAGGGGGCCATGTTAAAAAGGAACTTACTAAAAGTATGGAAAGGGGGTTTGACACGGGTTCATTTGAATAAGGAACTTACCAAAAATTAGCAGGGTATACGGGGGTCTGAAACAGGGGGTTATACCTTTCTGAGGAACACAAAAACTGAAAAAGGAGAGGCCATGCAACTAAGTCGGAGTTAATCAATCTCCTTGCAACTCCAAGTTTGAGGTTCAATTACTTCCCCCCTCCTCCCTTTACCCAGTTACTTTATGGCAATTACAAGTTAGTCCTTTTACTCCGTTAAGTTAATGATGCTGTATGTCCTAGCGTAAATCATCATCATCCGCCGCCTGGTAAGCCCATTTGGTAAGGCGCCAGTCTGCTGTGCGGGAAGCACTATTTCGATTCCCGGCCGATTCCCCGTCTTAAAATAACTGAGGAGAAGGTGCTCCCTTTGCTCTAACATCTGCAAATGATAAGACCTTCAAGACTTCTCGGATAAGGACGTTAAACCATAGGTCCAGTCCCTCGATCTATCTGTCGAGGAACTTAAAAGAACCCACACACTTCACACGCAAAGAGTAGGGTGGTGATCCTGGTGTGGTCTGTTTCTTCCACTGATAGCATTTCTTATTGGCTGCCAAGTTGCGCCTTAACATTAACGTTAACTGTATATACTTGTAAACAGGTTCTAAAAACCCCGAGGGGAGAACTTGTATATCTATATCACTATCACTATCGTCATCATTCTTGTTTCACATTCGCATTTTCCCATCTAGGATGGGGCTGGACGGACGATACTAACTGCCCTCCACATCCGTCAATCCTGCACCACACGCTCCTCCACTCCCAACAAGTTCATATCCTCCATCAAACAATTACTCCACTTTTTCTTAGGCCTTCCCTGCCTGCCGTCGGCCCTTAACTCCCACCTCCCCCACATCAGCCAACACACTCCCCTTTGCCTTTTTCACATGTACAAACCATCTTAGGCCCGGTTCATACGTCGCATTTCTGCCGTGTCGAATTCAATTCAACGAATTAATTTCGGCAGAAATTCGACGTCTGAATCGGTTGCCGCACTTCTGCCGCACGTTCGACTGGTCTTGTCGCATTATCCGACAGAAATGCGACACCGATTCAAATGTCGAATTTCTGCCGTGTCGAATTCAATTATACATTATTTAGATACGTGAACTTACGTAACCTTTGTAACATTTTTCCGCTGACAGACATACACGGCAGTACATATTCAAAGAATTAAATTTGGCAGACATTTGACGTATGAATCAGCTGTCGCACTTCTGCCGCACTTAATTGAATTGAATTCGACACGGCAGAAATGCGACGTATGAACCGGGCCTTAGTCTTCTCTGCCTCAACTTAACAGAAAGGTCAACTCCACACATCTCTGCCACCTCACCGCTGGACATCCTATCTTGCCACCTCGCTCCTGCCATGTATCTCAGCATTCTGTGATCATATGTACGCAGTACATGCATCAGTTTGCTTATCAGTGCCCATGTTTCTGCTCCATAAAGTAGAGAAGATCTCACATAAGCTGGCGTAAACTGAGTACAATCGAACCTTGATTATCCGGACTTTTTTCTCTGGGCCCGTTTTTCATGAACATTAATTAGTTGTCATCTTGAAAACTAGAAGCTGCAAATAGAACGATTAAATCCTTTTAGACGATTGTCGAAACAGCGTATATATCTTTGTTCGGAAGTAAACGGGACAGTTTTTTCTATGCTGTTCACATGTTTATATATTTTTTATTTACATTTGTATCTCAGTAATATTCATATTTTCGATTATCCAGACCCTCGATTATCCGGACTCTCGATTATCCGGACTCTCGATTATCCGGACCCTCGATTATCCGGACCCTCCATTATCCGGACTCTCGATTATCCGGACTCTCGATTATCCAGACTCTCGATTATCCGGACTCTCGATTATACTCTCGATTATCCAGACTCTCGATTATCCAGACTCTCGATTATCCGGACTCTCGATTATCCGGACTCTCGATTATCCAGACTCTCGATTATCCAGACTCTCGATTATCCAAACTCTTAATTATCCGGACTCTCGATTATCCGGACTCTCAATTATCCGGTCTCTCGATTATCCGGACTCTCGATTATCCGGACTCTCGATTATCTGGACTTTCAATTATCCAGACTATCTACCGAGGTACAATAAGTCAGGATAATCGAGGTTTGACTGCATCATAATAAAGGAAACATACTCATCGAACTTAATGGATGCGGAGGGCAGGTCCATGCTCTCACGATAAATCAAGCTTGGACGGGGTCTGGGCTCCTGTGTGCGGGATCGTGACATTGAAGTAGTGCTCATTCTTGATTGCTGAATAAAGTCAATAATATATGTTAAAATCATACGCAAAAAACTTTGTCCCCCCCTCCCCTCAAAAAAACCAACTTGATATTGCCATCAGCATTATCATCATCACCAACATCATCATCACTACCATCGTCACCATTAACATCACCGTCACTATCATCACAATCACCATCATCATCACCATTACTATCATCATTATCACCGTCAACATCACTAACATCATAATCACTACCATCATCTCCATCACCATCATCAATGATCATTATCATTATCACCATTAGCAGCATCATCACCATCATCACAACCATCATTACGATCATCATCACCATCAACATGACTATCATCACCATCATCACATCACCATTATCATCATCAGCATTACCATCATCATCATCATCATCATCAGCTTAGTAAAACTATTATATATCGTTTTTAGTACCATAATAATCACCATCATATTTCTCAAAATAATCAACAACAACAACATATATATTCAGAAAATATTAATTACAAACTGATAAGTGAAGAATACTTATAAATAACAATTTGGCTTATCGAGGAAAGTGGCCGTTACGTAGGAGATATAGCGGAAGATAATGCCAGAAATAGCAAGGTTTTTAATATTACGCTCAAGTAAATGCGGGAGAACCGAAAAACAAGTGAAGAAAGAGGTCACGGGTTCAGATCTTGTTGAAGCCAGGAAATTTTTGTTCGGGATTCTCTTTCGCAATGCTTAAATTTTCGTGCATAACCGCGACGATCATCCACAACGCCATTGAAAAACTATTATATATAAGATGTAAATAAGTGGGTTATTGAGAACAAAATAACATTTGGAGTTTTGAAAGTAGGGCAATTTCATTGTATTTTGTAACTTTCTTATTGTTGTACAGTAACACGATAATTCCAATTCAAATTAAAGCGATAAAAAGCCCAAACAATATTTAAAATATTTGTTTTAGATCTTGACTAGAAAGGGGACTTTCTTCTAATAGAACATTTTCGAAGTAGATAAAAATGACAACGTATTCAATATGAACAGTCTTAGCCCCAGTATGAAGTTAATATTCCTAAATTCTAGTAAATAAATAAATAAATCTAAATATCAATATTTATATAGCGCTTATCCTAAAGCTCTAAGCGTTTTACAAATAAATACAGGTTTTTAACAGTTGAGGGTCTTAGAAAGTCCGCTTGAGCAGCTCACATGTTATGGCGCAAATTAGCAGCCGATAAGAAATGCCCTCAGTGGAAGAAACATACCACAACACCGGGATCACCACCCTACTCTTTGCGAGAAGTGTGTGGGTTCTTAACAATAACAATAACAATAACAATATAACAATATTTTATTCAGTCAAGGAAAATTCTTACAAGATAATCGCAGCCCGCAGAAATAGCCCTCGATATCTGATTATGATTATGATGGGCCTACGGTTTAACGTCCTTATCCGAGAAGACGCGAAGATCTAACCATTTGCAGGTGTTAAAGCAATGGCCGGCAGCACCTTCTCCTCAGTTATCTTAAGACCCTGAGTGTTGGTCCGGCCGGGAATCGAACCCGAACCTCCCGCACAGCAGACTGGCGCCTTACCAACTGAGTTAACCAGGCGGCTGTAAGGTAGTTTTTCTACTTACAATTGTGTGTATTTCTTGACGCGTGACTTCTTGCTCTCTCTCGCAAGTATTTTTGAGTATTCAACAACAAAACGAGGCTAAGACTGTATCAAATGAATCTGCAGTCATTTAAATCAGCAGTAACTGGGTAGTTGAAACTGGGCCATTACGCTTAGCGAGAGCGTGTTCACACAGACGAAACTAGATAAAAGTTAATAAGCTAATAAGCTTACTGTTTAATTTCTCGGCGTGCTAATAGCGGATTTTTTGTTTACTGCGCATACACAGGTACACACTAAGACTAAAAAAAATTTGTTAACTTGTCAATATGCAATCGCTAATCAATAAGTGATGTTATCGCTTGTTTTTTCGACAAGGTCGATCGAGTATTCTTTAGGTCAAACATGGAATTCTTATTGCAGTTTCACCTATACATAACAGCAACATGCAGCAAAAAAAGGGAGTAAACACATGTACGCTTTGCGTATTTTTTGTATAGGCTAGCTAAAAAGCTACCATCATCAGAAAACACATGAGAATCTCCAAGTTATAGTTAATGAAATCGTTTATGTTAAAGGTCCCAGAACGGAGCACCGTGAGCCACCGCACGAGAAAGTTTTCACTTCAGATTAAAAATCTTCAACAGAAACAGTTTGCTTTCTGGGCTAGAGGGGAAGAATTAGTTATTTAGAAATAATGCCCTGCTATCAATAAGTGTATTTTTAATCAACTGCATAATCTAATGAGTCAAAATCGTTACAGAGGTCTTAAAAAATCACATAAGAAAATTGTTTTCTTTTTATCATCTTTTTTTTATTTTACAAACAATATGAAGAAAAGCACGGGAAATTGAATGCTTTGATATGAAGCTAAAAAAATTTTAGCTCTTTTTTCCTGAGAAAATTCACCAGCCTGTCGTACATTACATTCTTAATTTATTTGTTGAATTAGAGAGAAAAACTACTATAGTCAATGATCAACTCGCAAAAAAGACCTTTCAGTCTACATTACAATGATCAGGTTTGGAATTTTGTAAGCAAAGCTGACACCGTTGATTTGGACTGTATACTTTGCGTAGTTCCAAGTAATCAACATTTTAGTCTCCGGAACTCTTTTTTTATCACCACAACATTATTTCAACTAGAGTTTCAAAACAATGTCGAAGATTTTTGATAGCATACGAGATTACTTTTTGGAGCTGATTCAAGCAACATTTAAATTTCGGAGTTGGAAAAGCTAAGAATAGACCACATAGAGTTCATTACGTAACTATCATTGTGCCAAATTATGTGGTGATAGGAAAAAACTGATCGAGTTGTAACTTTTTACATAGCCTCAACTAGTGCTAAAATTTGTTTCGAGCGAAACGAATTTAAATAACACCGTTAATTTGTTTGATTACTTCCAGTAAAACTCTCACCTGAAAATATCTCATGGGCACAAATTCGTATTTGAAATTTGTTTTTGGTTTGAAAGCTGCTTTAGAGGTAAGCTTTTGCTATCAAAAAATACATTTTGAAAATTTTTTTGTAATTCAAAATGTACCGTAACTTTAAGTCGTTTTGTCCATCTTTAAAACGAGAGCTTCTCGTTTGACTTTTAAGTTGTATTTGACGGCAGATAAACCAACTACAGCTGCCTGCTATGTACAATGAACACTAATATTTCTTGGCGCAAAGTTGGAGAGTAAACATGCAATTAGTGTATTTTTCTGTCGAGTACGGTTTCTTAAAATCGTTTACATTTCTTGGGCTTTTTATCAAATAGATTTGGAAAACTTACTTTTCGCAGGGGAGCAACCTTGGTTTTCATTTCTTTATAACACTTCTCAATCTGTTCGTGGAAAGGTTTGAGTGATTCTGGAACCCGAGCTGCGTGAAGTGCTACTCCCTCCTCCAGAACTTGAACCTGAGACGTAGTCAATTTAATTTTCAACAATGACAACAACCGCAACAGCAAGCAATGATAGCAAAAATAGCAACAACGATAACGACAAAAACAACTGTAATGACAACAATGTCAACAAAAACACTAACCAAGGAAAGGTCCAATAACGATAACAACGTCAACAAAATCAATAACCAAGGTAACGACTATAATAATAATAATAATAATAATAATAATAATGACAACAAGAATAACATTAACATTAACAATAACAACAACAATAACAAGAATAATGACAGCGCCAATAACAATAAAAATAACAACAACAAAAACGTCTTCCAATTGTGGAAATCAAGAAGTGCAGGTGGCATTCAAAACGTCACGGTCTTTTCAGTAACAACTCTCAACTCTGAGTTGATTGCATCATAACAGCCATATATCGTTTTAATGTATGATAAACTAACAAGTAAATACTCTGTATTAAAGCATTATTGCTGATTTCAGAAGTATCGAAAAATTATTTTCTGCCTTTGAATAACTCTGCACCTCTGGATCTGAAATCTCGGCCAGCTCTGGGTTCACTTCATGCCGAGGAAAAACTTGTTGAAAATCAAAACACATTTATGTGTTGCTGCTGACCTGTGCAACGATGAGTTCCTTCAATTTGTTCACGTGATCAGCAGCATCCGGGTTCTGTTGCTGGAATTCTGGGATCAAAAAGGCCTAAAGAGGAAAACGTTTGGAGTTAAGTTTAATTTCTGAAGAAAATGTAGGGGGAATGGAAATCAAAATAAATTAATGAATAAGCAATAGTTAAAAATTTGAAATTTTATAGTTATTTAATGCAGGGAGTACTTTCCTATTCTTCTGAGCCAAAGTCTTTTCCTTAATTGCTCGAAGACACAGGTTTTTGCGTTAAAATAGTAATAGTTAATAATATTATTACTTTAATAACTTAACTTACTTATCCGCAATTTTTCGGTATTATTTTACAAATTTTTCTGTTATATTCATCAAAACATTGGTAAAGCGATAACGCTTTTTAGTATTTAACGCTAAAGAAATGAAGTCTTTTAATCATTAATATCATACTTATCAATGTTTTAAGGAAAAAACGAGTCCCATATTTTATTTCATTGTTCCATTATATTATATTATATATCATATTATACCATAATATA
>JAOBAY020076971.1:0-11181 GCA_025331085.2 Zoanthus sociatus
CTCACTCCTGCCATGTATCTCAGTAATCTAAACCTTAACAGAAAGGTCTTCAACTCCACACATCTCTGCCACCTCACTGCTGGACCTCCCATCTTGCCACCTCACTCCTGCCATGTATCTCAGTAATCTAAACCTTAACAGAAAGGTCTTCAACTCCACACATCTCTGCCACCTCACCGCGAGACCTGCCATCTTGCCACTTCACTTCTGCCATGTATCTCAAAATCCTGCGATCACATTAGCGTAGAACATCTATCAGGTCCATAAAGCAATTGATAAAAAATGTCTGACATAAATACAAACAATTATCACAACCAACCTTTGTAAAATCTGATAGCTGTTTTTCAAGCAGCAATCTCTCTTTGTTCATTTTGACAATTGTTGTCTCATGTTCCTTTACTTTTTGTTGGATTGAATCATTGTCCAGTTCTTCCTGTATTGTGAGAACATAGTTGTTATTAATAGTACTTATTAAATACAGATCCCTGTTGTAACAGAACAAGAGAGTAAACAATTATAATTTTAGTAGAAGTACTTCGTTCCATTACTGACCAGCAGAGCATTACCACTCTTAACCAAGGAAAGAGTCTATCAGGCACATAAAATTATATATTGTATGCAATGTGAAGATGAATGGAAGTGAGATCTGGCCAGTAAGGGCTGAGGATATGTGCTCCATGGAGGGAAATTATATGTGAATGATACGATGGATGTGCAATGTTAGACTAAGTCTTAAGGACAGACTTAGATTTGATGAACTCAGGTGAAGATTAAATCTTGAAAGTATTGGGAGATGTGCTCAGAGCAGGGGACTCTGCTTTTTTGGTCATATTGAGAGAATGGACAAGAGTGCCTGGGTTAGTAGATGCAGAGCAGTTGAGGTGTCAGGTTCAGCTGGTAAAGGAAGGCCAAAGAAAACATTGGAAGAAGTGATAAGAATGGATTTGAGAGAAAGAAGAGTTACCAAAGACCTGGCCAGAGATAGGTTAGCTTGGAAGTCAATTATCTAAAAACAGTCCAATGCATGCTATCATGTAAAACAGATGTGAAACCGAATATTAGTATAAACCACCTAGTGGACTAATGCAAATCCTGCATTTTGATTGGCTATGCTACTAGTGGTCTAATAGTAATAATCATCGAGTAGAGAAAAGATGGCGAATCAAAAATTAGTAATAAGCCCCGTTTTACTATAATAGAATCAAAGGATTTCATCAATAATTTAATTTGTACATCCTTTTTTGATCGATTAATGGGTTTATATTAAAACAATTAGACCTCTCGGCCTCATGGACTACGAGTTTGAATAGCCCATTCGGTCTATGGCCTCACAGGCTATTGACTCGTTGTCCATTTGTCCTTGAGGTCTTCTTAATTATGATGATAATGATGAAAAGGAGGAGTCACAGAAATTGTATTAGCAGTAAAAAGAAGTTAATAGATCTCAGCTGCTGTAATTCCACTAAGTGGTAATCAATAGTTTTAGATAGTACTATTCATTTAGTAATAATTGTAGCAGGTATTAATTGGTACTAATTATCATAGACAATAATCGTAGTAATCTGGAGTAATAGTCCAGTTAATTAATAGTAGTAGTAATAACTGTAGTAAATTATATGACAAGTAAAAATGGTATTGAAACCTTTAAGTAATACAGCATTAGACAGTATACTAAGTAGTAGTAATAATAATAATAATTATAATACTTTATTTAAACACATAACACCTAGGAGTTAACAAACTCGTTAAAATGTGTACATGTTTAAAATGTGTACGTGTAGGTAATAGGTATTAAGTAACAGTTTCTGCAGTAGTATAGTAGTAACAATATAGTAGTAGTTGTAGTAGTAGTAGCAGTAGTAGTAATAGTAGTAGTAGTAGTAGTAATAGTAATAGTAGTAACAGTAGTAGTAGTACTTAGAAGTAGTTAGTAGCTGTAACTTTTAGTTAGTAGTTAGTAGTAGTAGTGGCAGTAGAAGGTGTAGTAATAGTGATATTAAATACTTAGTAATAGAGTGTAGTACTTAGTAGTAATCATGACTAAGCAGTTTTAATGTTATGGATATTATTCACCTTCTTCATTTCGTTTAGAATTGCTGATGCTACACCTTGGATTAACTTCTGTACGTCTCTCTTTTCATCACAAACATACCTATCCACTGACTTACACTCAGGTGAACTGCCAACATGTGAACTTTTGTTTATTGGTGTATAAGACCCCATTGTTTCCTTTTTAAATGGTGAAACAAATTCTGTTCTTGTTGGCTGCTCTTTTTCCCTTGAAGTCTGTACAGGAGTCCGCACACAAACAGTTTCATTTTCAAAAACTGTACTTAGTGCATGGAGAGGAACACTAAGTCGTTTAGTTATTCTTCTAGCTTTGTGGACAGATTGTAAAGTGGTCCTTCTCTTTACAGGTCCTAGTGGTGATGTGTATGTCTGATTTTCTTGTATTTTCATTAGTGGGCATCTTTTTGGTGTGACTAAAGCAACAACCTTAAAACAACAAACAAATTGTAAAACTACATGAAATGTTACATTTGCCAAAGTAACATGAATTAAAAGCAACTAATGTTTATTAAGTATTAACCAACTAGTGGACTAATGCGAATCTGGCATTTTGATTGGCTACACTACTAGTGGTCTAATAGTAATAGTCATCGAGTAGAGAAAAGATAGCGGATCAAAATAGTAATAAGCCCCGCTTTACTATAGAATCAGAGGATTTCATCAATAATTTAATTTGTTCATCCTTTTTGATCGATTAGTGGGTTATACTAAAACAATTAGACCTCTTGACCTCATGGACTACCGAGTTTGAATAGTCCATTCGGCCTACAGCCTCACGGGCTATTGACTCGTAGTCCATTTGTCCTTGAGGTCTAATTGTTAATTAGCCACAGCAGTATACAAATAAGTACATATACTTTGGATAGTATGAGGATTTTGATTGGTTTACAAGTAAGTTTTCATAGTGCTATAAAGCATGAAAATGACTTGAGCAATGTAGTTTCAAGACTGTCTCCGAGTTGTGAGAATTTATAGTAAGCACTTCATATTTCATCTTTCTCTTTGTTAAGACAGCAATAACTTTATAAAAGAAATAAAACATGAACTGTCTGTGCTTCCATAACCTGTTGAAAACCATGACAAAGTTTGACTTTGAGTTTGTTGAGCTGATCTGCTTTTGAATTCTCCCAAACAATTGCCTCGGTTTTCACCAGGATATGATGGCATGTAAAACATGTTTTATTTCAACAACAACATATTCTGAAATTTGAAGCCAGGTTTGGGTAGCCTGCTATTAAGGGTTGGTGGTTGATTTTAAACCTGTCCCAGGGTTAAGCTACAATATAGCAGCAAATATTATTTTAAGAAAAAAAATATGGTTCTTGTGAAATGCTGGTCAGCTTTCCCTAGGGAAAAAAAGTTTTAAAATCACAAATTTACAGACTCAAATTCATCTCTGCACAGTTAGAAACAACAAGACCATGGGTTAAAAATGTAACACTGGGTTAGTGCTAATAGGCTAAATTGAACAACTTTGCCATGATTTATAATTTATTTTGGGATAATTTCCGTATTGGGGCATACTAATTTATGCATACAGTTTTATCATGTACAACTATAGAAGTTAGGGTCTGCGTAAAGGTGGGGTCAAACAAACATAAGAGTCAATGAGAGTTCACAGATGAGATTTGGATGAGAGTTTTGGCTCAACTCTCATCCACTATCATTGATGTTTGATCGCCTACACAAGAGTTCGCGTGAGTGATTGCGTGACATACTTTCCAAGCTGTAAAATTGAAATGGCAGCCAATTCGCCTTTGTTTTAAAGTTCGTAAAAAATGGCCAGGTTTTCTTTGAAAAGAAAAGCAGCTTGTGCTATTTTATTTAGAATGGCTTTGTATGAAGAAAAAGATAAAGAAAATTGGCCCAAGCGTGGAAAAACATTGGCAGTGAATAAAACGCCGCAAGGAGAAAGGGCTTTACAATGTAATCGACGAGCTGCGAGTTGAAGTTAAACCGCGTACAGAGATGATGCGAAGTTTTGCTGTTTATTTTGAGTTGAGAGTTGAGCCCGCAAACCACAAAAGCTCCTGCTGCTGACCGAAAAACTCTCATCAACTCTCATGCAGCGATCAAACGACCGAAAACTCTCGTCAACTCTCATGAAAAATTTGAACAAGTTTAATGTTGATGAGAGCGCATGATAGTCAATAAGAGTGCATGAGAGTTGGCAGTCAAACGAGAGCAAGAGTTGGAACTCTCATCAACTCTCATCGACTCTCATGCTCGTTTGACCCCCACTTTAAAGCTAGGAGTCTAGCATCCTACAGCTGAGTACATTGATATGGCTATGGTCTGTGCATTTCTTTTCAGTTCAGTTCAACTCTTATCTGTGTGACATGTTAATATAAAAAATGAGGGGTATTGCTGATATCTTGTCTATATCATTTTACTCTCATTTTTTTTATAATCCTTGATAATATTCTATATCAACATAAATTATACTACTGTATCAGTACAAGAGATAACAGAATAGAAATTTGCTGTGAATGATCTAATCATTTATACTGTAACGGAAAACAGAAACCAAACTGGACCTTTTAAATGAAGTCAAAACATATATTTTATCGGAAGGGTATATATTTAAAATTAAAGCTTACTTACTTTTCAAACGACAATATGTAAAATTAAAGTATTTGGTTTGCTTCAAAGGAAGGAAAACGTTTTAACAACAAACTTGTCCGATAAAATATATAATCCATTGCCTAAATCAATAATTATTTCGAGTCAGGAAATATTATAAAGGCTGTAGATACTAAGATCTTGTTCTCAGATATGTATCAATGGTACAGTGTAAACTTACAGGATGAAATCCATTCTGCTGATCGGATTTTTCTTTGACCTCGGGTGTTTCATAAACATCGGGTTCTGTATCCTAACAAAATTAACACAATGTTTTCTCAGATTATACTAGAATGACACATTACCAAGAAATTGATTATAGGAGCTACCTTTACTAAATAATGAGGTTTTTGCTGAAAATACTTACAATGCCAGGTAAATCTGAATACTTCGATACAGCACTGCTGACCGCCATCTTGATTTCTCATAGTTTGTACTTAGTAACCACGTCACTTTGTGATACACCCTTTGAATGCACATTTCTCGCATTGTTGTTGTTGTTGTTGTTGATGTTGTTGTTGTTGTTGTTGTTTTTGCTATCCTCGTTCGTTATCCGTTCATAACGATAATTTGGCTCGGCACAATATCCATTCATTTCAAGTACCCCTTAGAAAAATAATAAGTTGTAAGACTAGACCTGGAAAGATATAGCGGAGAAAGGGGAACAATCAAAAGCAGCAGACATTCTTGTTGTCGAGGAGGCCAACCGGAACTAAACCGTCAGCAGATGACGCGTACCTGAACAGATCATGAGGTTGTGTTGATCTTCACAGACGCCTACAAGTCGCTTTTTACCTCCGTGTTGGTCTGTCATAACAACGAAGTTTTTTTTATCAAAGGAATGGCTTCAAGCACCGAACAAATCGACAATAAAGCTTTGTAAGTAAATGATTTACTTACAATTACTTTAATACTGACTTTTGCTCCAGGGTTTTGCCGTATGTGCAACCCGGGGGAAGGGGGGTACTTTGGGGTAAAAAGGATAGGGATGATCGTCGGAAAATGCGAAAAAACACCCTAAAAAATACCAAAGCGTAAAAGTTTTCGTCCCTAAAAAATACCTCATAGCAAAAAATGATCCCTAAAAAAATACTAATACAGGAGGAAACCGAAAAAATTACTTCGTCGCTTTCGTTTTTGCACCCCTAAAAAATACCGTTTCATTAAAACAACTTCAATTTTTCTCTTAAAACCCCTAAAAAATACCAAATTGCCAATTTTGGCCCCAAAAAATACGATCATCCCTATCATACCAATATAGCGAGTACCCCTAACCCCCCCCCTCCCATCCTCCGGGATTGCGACAGCAATTATACACCAATTTCGAATTCCTAGTTGTTGCTTATTTTATTAACTGCGGATTCATTTAATACAGTCTTAGCCGCCTTATGTTAAATATTCAAAAACACTTGCAAGAGAGAGCGAGAAGTCACACCTCCAACAATACACACAGCTGTAAGTGGTGTAAAACTGCATTGGAATTTAGGAATATTTATCTTTCTATTCAGGCTAAGACTGTTCAAATTGAATATGTTATTATTTTTGTCAGCGGCAACTCCAAATACAAAAATGGTTTAATATTCATATTCGCAAATATCAAAAATACCATAATACTCTTTGTTTGTCCAACCAAACTTTTGCTTAAGCATTGTTTTTATTTTCTCTTGGGACTTACAATGATCCCAAGAGAAGCTGGAAACAATGCTTATGTAAAATTTTGGCTGAACAAACAAGAGTATTATGGTATTCTTGATATTGGCTACTTTACTAGAGGTCCACTTGTGATAGCCTACTAGTGGAGAAAAGATGGCGTATCAGAATAGTAATGAGCCCCGTTTTGCTATAATATCGGAGGATTTCATCGATAATTTAATTTGTACATCCGTTTTAGAAAGATTAGTAGGTTTATACTAAAACAATTAGACCTCTCAGCCTCATGGACTACGAGTTTGAATAGCTTAGTCGGCCTACAATCTCACTGGCTATTGACTCGTGGTCCATTCGTCCAAATCTTTTTTAACAAACATATTATTTGATGATGTAAATTAGGCGCTGTAATTGGTTGATTTTCGCAGTTGGTAACATCTCTACCTTCTAGTTACAAGGTGCCGGGTTCGATTCCCCGGTTTGCCGAGATTTGAACATTTTGTGGGATTTTCTCTCTCACCAAAGCCAACTGCTTTCCGTGGACGTATCATGTAAGGGATAAGTGTCCCTTCTTGGCGAAGTCAAGACTATCTTCTGCCTAAAACTACAGAAACCAGCAGATGATATTCTTATCCATCCCAGGATAGTTCTCAAAACTTTCAGTAATTTCTGCCCAAAACTTTCTACAATATTTCCCAAAGCTTTCTGTAGTTTCTGCTTTTAAAAACTACAAGAAACCAGTAGAGATAAGCAACAGGTTCAATAAGCCACAAACTCGGAAAAGAACTTAGATTATATTCAACAACTATCCCCCACACAGAGGGGAGGTGAATAGTGGATATAAGCTAAGTTCTTTTCCAAATAATGGGATAAAATTGCACTTTATCTTCAAAAAAACATTACAATGTAAACCTTAAGAAAATTTTTTTGTATTGACACAAGCTTATTTTTCGCAGAAGAAAAAACTATCGAGTCCTAATATTAAACGGCAATCGAACCCATGACCTCATTACCGCTGTAATATTTGGTCATGGGTTCGATTCCTGTTAGGGACTCGCAAGCTTTTTCTGCTGAGAAAAATAAGCTTGTGTCAACACGAACATTTCTTCCATTGTTATTTCTTAGCCGAAAATATTTATGAAATTAAAATGTAAACTTTTATTCTATTTTTTAGCAATCGCGCTTCCTATCTTTTTGACTTCTGCCTCAAAATTAACTGATAGTCTTGCATGGATATCGCGAGTTATGGGAGCCGACCAGAGCTCGTGAAAATGAATATCTTGCTTTGGTACATACCAATGAAAATTAATGAATATAAAAAAAGAGTGGAACCACGTCCTTTTACAACTCCAGGTTAAGTTAGATCATTGTCGTGGATAAGCACAAAGCTCACCTTTCGAGAGTCAGTATTTGGTCAGTGTTGACAAAATGAAGTGTTTATACAAGGAAATTCTAGACGGTGAGAATTAAATGAACTACGGACTTACTTCAATCGCCGATGCACTGATGTTGAATCTACAAAGCAGTGTCAGAACGCGAGTATACTCGGTTTCAATACAACGAAACAAATAACTACGTACGTGCACAGCGAATTGTTAAGTTACAACAACAAAGAATCTCAAAAATGTGACTCAGACCCCGTTTACACGAGACCGGTCCGATTTGGGACCGGTCCAATTCTGGCACAGAACCGCGTTTCGTTCACACGGGACCGACGAAACTGGGCTGGTTCTGGACCGGCAAAGTGTGCTAGTTTGGGACCAGGTAAAAACAGGTCCGGTTTTGGATCAGCACGGTTCTGAATTGGTCAGGTCTCGTATAAACACCAGTACCGGGCTAGTTTTGGCGCACTTCCACGGTAGAGGCCTGGAATCTAATACTGTTTTGGCGTGGCTACTGGCACAGGCCCGTGTGAACAGGTACTCCAGGTCCACAATTGGACCGGTCCCAAATTGGACCGGTCTCGTGTAAACCGGGTCTTAAAAGTCAGGCATATGACGAAATCGAGTCAAATTCACGTGAAAATTTTCATTGCTTTCAGTGAAAGCAATTTTACGTTTGGTTTAACCTTTCAGCCAAGTGTCACAACATAAGAGGGTTGCCTATACCTATTTTAAAAACACTAATACCATAAACGGAATGCTGCGTCGGTGTTTCTACATAAACAGTTTTTAAAAAAGATAAATTTTACACCCTAGTGAATAGAATTTTTTCATACGAACGTTTCGCCTTTGTCGAAGTTTTGCGCATAAGTAATTAGCATTTTCGCGCATCACTAAAAATTCGAAAAACAGCTTCACGTGCCCAGAAAAAAAAACCAAGTTTGGCTAAGTTTCGAATTTTAATGACACTAAAATCTACACTGACGAAGTGAAAAACTATTCTCGCAAATACTGAACATTAAAATTCAATAAGTTTGACATTCTGGCTACTTTGTTTTCAGTCAGATTTTGTTTGGCAAACGAAGAAGTAGCTTATTTCCTTTGTTTTAATCATTTCGTCTTTTAGTTTCAAATGATGGATTAATCGCCAACAACGTTATCTGGTTTCGACTCTAAAACACAAAGTTCGTGTACTCTTTCAGAAACCAAAGCTCATTCTTTGGGTATTGTAAGGGCCAATGAAAAGCTAGTTTTGTAGCACCGCTGTATGCACACTGTATTGCTGACAATCAAATTCCTTACTGTAAAACTTACGTTTGCTGCAGCAGAAAGCAGTGCCATAAATCAAGTTCTTGTCAATAATAGTTGCAAACTAAACCAGCACAAGAGTTTGCCGATTTTATGTTATTTGCGCCGCCATTCAACACACAAATAAGTCAGTCGAAAGTAGAAGTATAGTAATAACTAGTAAAAGTTATCGCTAAGTGCCAACGAACAAGACAAAAGCATGAGGACGACAGAACTGAGCTGTGCAAGCACTGAGAACTGTTCCTCTCATTTTACTATTTGAAAAAAGCGTTAAAATAAAATGTCTCAGGTGCCCCAAAGAAATACGGTACTTTTGTTAGACGTTAACTGCTCTCTTACGATTTCAGAAGTCTTGTCCCCCCACTAAAAAAACCCTAGCTACGGCCAACATATTAATAGCACACAGACTGATTTTGGTGCGGTGTCGATGTGTCGTATATTAAATCTCCATCGCTATTTCGCCGTGTTTATATCATCACGCCAACTTGAGTTGACTTCTGTACGGTGATAGCACGATGTGTACAATTGGCCTAGGTCACCTACCAAAATAGCTTCGTGCAGTTTGGTAAATTTCTAGCTAAGTCAAACAAGTGTACAAATATTGTATAAAGGCCCAAATTTGTTGTTATTCCAATTCATATGTAGCCTACATAGTACTGTTTTTGTTAAAAATGTTTTTGTAAAATTTTTATACAAACTATCACCGGTCAACGGCCGCATCGTGAATGAAAGACGAAAATTATATTGTAACGATAAAGCGTCACTGACATTGAATAAAAGACGTTTTGAACAGCTCGGATTCGCATATTCGGGGAACTGCATGCGTCCGCACGTAATTTCCTTCTAAATTTTGGCGGGAAAATTTGCAAGCGCACGCTGGTCGGCCTCGGGATCTTTCTATACGTAAATTCGTAATGGCTAATGCATGAGATATGCATGGAGCATCAAAAGTTTCAAATCTAAGCTCTAAAATTATTGTATCAGAAACCCTGGTTTTCTGCACAAAGTAAGTAAACTTCATTATTTGTGTCATTGAAATCGCTTCAGAAGTTAAATATTATAGTAAAAGGCTAAAATTAATATGATGAAAGGTTTAAAAATCTCTAACGTTTTCGACTAAACGTCATCTACAGGAGTGATCGAAATTTGTCGTGAACTAAGCATATATTTCTATTATTGTTTTAACATAAATATATGATGACTTTTAGTCGAAGACGTTAGTTTTTTTTTAAATTTATTATTATATTTTAGCCTTTTACTATAATTATATTAAATTTTTGTTGTTACTAGATATTGATTAAATTGTTTTATTTAGTTAATAAAATCTAACTAGGCAATCCTATCTGCTATAGTATTATAAAGTTCGGCTTTCTTATTTTTTTCTTTGAAGAATATTGAAAAATTTTGTTCTCTGACTTTAAAATGCTGCCTTCCTATCCTAATTAGTAAAACATCTGATTTATGTTCCATGTGGACTTTTTGAATATAAAAGTATAGTTAAGCCTAAGAAAAGACGGGCATTTTCAAGATGTCAATCACAGATGAGATAAAATTTATTATGCACGTAAAACATTCCAATGACATTATTAAATAATCTTAATGAATATTTAATTTCCAATCCCTCGCTCTAGTTTTTTTAAAAAAAGCTCCGTTATTGAAAGGATCAACTCTCGTTTTAAATATGTGGAAAAAAGGACCAACTGCATTTTCAAAGTATGTTTTAAACAAATATCGCTTTACAATTTTCTGAGGCTGTGATAAACGAATTACAGCTGTCTACCCTCCCTCAGCCCTTCTTAAAAAAATTATACCCTAAATGCTTTTAATTTTAAATATATTTCATTCATTTTCATTTTATTTGTATATATTTAATGTATTTTGGAAATATGCCCTTACTAAAAAAAAAAAAAAACATCTAAAGATCACCTTAGATCCAGCAAATATGAACTTTTATGATACAGTCACCTACATTTTGTAATTACAAAACATTCTAGGTGATAGATAAGGTTTCAGTCTATCGTGCGGGAGGCTCGGGTTCGATTCCCGGCCGTACCCATACTAAGGGTCTTAAAATAATTGTGGAGAAATTGCTGCCTTTGCTCTAACATCTGCAAACGGTTAGACTTTCGCGTCTTCTCGGGTAAAGACGTTA
>JAOBAY020076982.1:0-11180 GCA_025331085.2 Zoanthus sociatus
AAACGTTTTTCGATAATAGTGACTAAATCCTGAAACAGTCGAACGAATTGTTGTTTAGTATATCTTTCTGTACATATATGTGACGCTGAAAAGAAAGTTGGCGTTACAACATCCGGGAGGTATTAGATGGGTTAGGACAATTTACACTTTATCTACAAGGCTCATGTCCAAGTCTCTTAGTTATTTCAAGGTTGTAACATTTTGCTTGTTACATTTTGCGTTAAAAATATTGTTTCATTTTGCGTCAAAAAGTTGTTACATTTCGCGTTAAAAAGTTGTTACATTTTGCGTCAAAAGTTGTTACATTTCGGGTTAATATTACATTTCACGTCAAAAGTTGTTACATTTTGCGTTAATGTTATATTTTGCGTAAATTGTTACATCTTGCGGCGTAACAACGTCACGTAACATTTCTAATTTTTATTATAATAATGCCAGCATAATTTTAGCATTTTCTTCAGGCAAAATTAGTTGTCTTTTAACTATTAAAGACCTTATCCCTAATGTTCTCCACTCATGTGTTGCTTACACATTACCATGTGCGGGAGACAGCCCGAGATTTCAGCACACGAGTAAATAAATATTTAAAAACAGTCAAGGCCTCGCGCATTTATAAGCATTTATACAGCTCCGATTCTTGTCTTTTTAAATTGCTCTGAGAATCAACATCAGCATTAACATGGTACGACCCCAAAATCAAAGAGCACTGCACATCCTTTGGGAAAGGCCCACACTCAATACTCACATCAAACACTTCAACATTAAGCTTTTATTCCAATAGGCCTTTCTTTATTTCAAGTTTATTATTATAATTACCTTGTTTGATATTATGCAATGTTTTTGTATTCACATTATCACAGAGGAATTATGTTAAGGCAGAGGTTTCTACATGCATGCCTGTTAAATCAAAACTTAAATTAAAAGTCTTGTTTCCTTCTTGAAAATTTTTAACGTTCATCTGTTATAGATTTATTATTAATTTCGTTGAATGTCGTTGGTCTCACATTTTACAACATTTTTCAAATTTTTAGACCATACCCAAAGCCAGAAAGAAAAGCAGCCTGTTTAGAGGAACTGAAAAAGATCAAGGTTGAGGCTGGAGTGTATCTTCCTAGCAATCCAGAGGCAGTCGTCTTAGAAATTGATTACAACTCAGGAACTCCAATGCAGAGCGCTGCCAAGGCACCATTCCTTGCTAGGTTCAAGGTGCAAAAATGCGGAATCCAGGAATTAGAGAATATTAATGCTCGACAGGGTAAGTTATGAATGGCGTTCTATGTCGTCATTCGAGTTCTTTAACGGACAGTTACTGCAGTGGTGTTGCACTCATGGTTACGCAGATATTGTTAAAGAAATCACCATGAAATGTTTTTTTGTTATTGGCCCAACCCAGAAAACGTTACTCCACGGGTTGTGGAACTTTTTAATGACACATTTATCGTGCGTTCTAGTCGTTGTTTTCTCGGAGGCTGAGGATAATTCAAGAATAAATTATTGCCTCATAAAACTCTGTTCCCTTGTCTAATTGACAGAATTCAGATGTGTCTTATGGCAAGTTCACCGCGTAAGTAGCCTCTACTGACCAAATCAGAAGTATTATAGGGCTATGTATAAACATAGAGTTACAGTAACATTTGTTCTTGCGAACGAATCGTTGGATTATATTACCATGCATTCATGGAAACATGGGGCTTGGAAACATAGCTGCATAGAAACATGGTTTCGTGGAAAGTTAGAGTCATATAGTTTAAACATGAGCCGATGTAAACATGGTGTCATGTAAGCATGGGCTCATGTGAACATGGTGTCTCGTAAACATGGCCTCATGTAAGCATGGCGTCACGTGAACATTAAGTCATGAAAACATAGGGTTATAACTAAAAAGAGCCATCGTCAATGTTGATCGCTGTCTTAGGCCTTTTGGCGAGTGTTCTTCACATTTAAGAACAAAGAAGTAGGATTCCATGGAATCCACGAGTAACTTAAAGCTGAGTGTTTTTTATTTTCTGTCTGATATTTTGCAGAGTTTCCGAGCAGTGATGAAGATGATTCTGCAAAGAAGAAATACTGGCAGGCAGCCATATTTAAAGTTGGAGATGATGTGCGACAGGTAAAACGAGAAGCCGGTACCTTTCTTGATCTTCATTAACCTTTACGTATAGTTTCCATTTATCAGACCTTTGAATGATTTCACTAGTATGTGAGGTGATACAAATATTGTTTTAGAGCAAAGAAACAACCTTCCTTGCTTTTTAGATGTATTTTAAAGAACACTAGCAATGTTATTTTTCTCATCAGGACATGCTTGCACTTCAAGTAATCTCGTTGTTTAAAAATATTTTTGAGCAAGTTGGTCTTGACTTGTATCTGAAACCTTATCGAGTTGTGGCGACATCACCAGGGGTACGTTGTACAACTGTATGAGAAGAAACTGTATGTATTACATTGCTATATTTCTGAAAGAAAAGTGCCGAGTTATTTATGGGATGAATTTATTGTGTTTAGGGTGTTAATGTTGATGTTATTATTGATTTTAGTTATATACTTTTTAATCTTTTTAAATAGATGCTGCTACTTCTTTTGCAATTTATAAATTTATGTTCGTCACATTGTTCTATGGTTCACTAATGTAGAATAACATGCAACCTTTGTTCACTGTCCGAAACTCGTTTGAGCTATTTGTTATTGATTTCTAATTATGTTTCAACACCGGCACAGCTGTGCTCGAATCTCAATAACGAATAATTTAAATTATAAGATATTCAAAATTTTGTACAAGTACAAGAACACAAAACTTAAGAGATAACAGATAGCTCAATCCCAAAAATCACAAAGACATAGTCAATTAGTACTAGTACACTGTTTCTGTTTTTGAAGGAAAGTTTTTTCATATTAATAAAAAAGTTACGTTCATTTGACAAAACACATGAAATAAGAGCCACTGATTTGCTTGAGAGTGGTGTCTTGCCAAGTGAACTTTACAATTTCTCTTGCATCACATTTTATGAACGTTATATAACTTAAACTTTGTTCAGCATTTTTATTTGAACATGGCCATTACAATTCAATTCTTTTCTGTTCAAATCCCCTGTCCTTTTGTAGTGTACCATAATACATGCATTACAATTTCCCTACCGTTGCACAGCGCTGCACCGGTTTCACAAATGTCTTGGGTTTTAAAACCTTTGAAGTCCTTAATTGGAGTATTCTCGTTAGCATTTTTGAAACTTCCCTTAAAGCCGCAGAGTGTTCATGAATGCCCACGTCACTTTCGTAGCGTTACAAACTCGATTTTTTATTTTTAATTCTTTTAGTTTTGTTCAGTAAATGAAATTTATGATGTTTACTCTCGTGAAACGTTTTTGTTCCGCTTCCCGTGGTCTATTTAACTGTGTATCGTTCATTTTGTATTTGATCTGCAGTGTGGGGTAATCGAGTGCGTTCCAGATTCAAAGTCACGTGACCAGCTAGGCCGACAAACCGAGGTGGACTTGTATGAGTATTACCAGAAAACATATGGAGATGAAAGTACTCAGGCTTTTCAGCAGGTTAAAAAGTTTTTCGTTAACTAGTTTTTGATCCATTGACATTTAGCTTGAAGAAGAATTAAAACAAAGAGTTTCTTCTTTAAATGTTTACTAAACGTTGGAGTCATAAAACTACTTTTGCAGCTGAGAATTTTACCAGTTTTGGGTTTCATCTCTGATCAGATTGACTAATAGCTTAATAAACGACTTTCATGCTTACTGTTCACAATGATAAGTGTCAGAACATTGAGGACCTATAATGGTTTTAAAGTAGATAAAGTTATTTACTTAAGAAGCCTTAACTAGCAAACGTATTGCCAAGAAAGTTTTTGGTTTTGATTTGCTAGAAAACGTTTTTACACATTAATAAATCTCACTTATTTTTATCAAAGGATATACAAATAAAGTTTTAGTTCAGAACTCTCTCTCTCTCTGTGCTATATACACATACTTTAATTTACAAGTAAAGAAGCTTAAACCGTGTATCAGACTGAGATAAAACACGACAGGCCCTTTGGAACACGGAGGAAATGTAGAAAACACGAGCCGCAGGCAGATGCTTCTACTTTTCTCAAGTGTTTTCATCACAGTCTTATACAAGGCTTAAACGTTTTGATTTGCTTAGTAAAATAGATCCTACACTCCGAAAAACAATAAAAGACACTTTTTCTATGTAATGTTTTATACTTTGATAAGTCATGAGTTTTTGACCAATCAGTGCGCTCTTAGGGTTTTACGTATATAATTTCAATATCATAATTCCAAATCTTTCTCCTCAGGCTCGTGCTAACTTCATCAAAAGCATGGCAGCTTATTCTGTGGTAAGCTTCTTGTTACAGATTAAGGACCGGCATAACGGTAACCTTATGCTCAACAGAGCGGGCAATATCATTCATATAGGTAGGTAATACTATATATTTCTGAAGTAATTGATCGGGTGTTTCTAATGGCATAACGTTATTACGACACAAATTTTGGTTCTTAAATTATACGTAATTATGTAAATTGGATTTTAGTACATGAATTAAATGTATTTACGAGCTCTGTATGTGGGCTGAGATTGGTCGATCTCAATCTGACTCCGAGGGTTTTTCTCCGGTACTCCGGTTCGACTCCCAGCTGATTAAATCTGGTTGTGGTGCTGTACTCCGAGGTCATGTATGGGTCGTATCCTGGGGCGGAGCACCTAGTCGGCAGCACTGCTCCTTCGGTTCGACCTCTTTGAGCTTTGTCCTTTGCAATTCAGCCTCTAGCTGCGAGAAAGGGTGATTAGCAAGCCACCCCTTTACCCTTTACCCTTTTAATTAACTTGAGTGGTATGTAGTTACATGACCTGGATGCAATTACCGTAAAGGTACGGCGTTTATTCGAGGGAGATGAATGTAGAATTGCCATCATGAGTCCTGTTACACAAGTCATAAGAAATTACCAAAGCTAACAAGAAATTTCTCTTTCACATCTCCAACACTTTCCTTAGGATCCTTGCTATTCTCGACATCAGCCGAAGTCTCAAGTCTTTCCATCCAAGTCTCAAAACTTTCAGTTACAACTCCCGGGACAACTCTATACTCAGAGAAACAACTGGCACTTTTATCATTTGCCATTTTATCTTCCCATTTCTTTTCTCAAGTCTTGATAATTCTCCAAGTTTTCTCTTTCTGTCTCATACAACCTTCCATTGGATGTCTGGCCTCCCTACTTTTATTACATTGCCACATTTTTGTTAAAAGTCATGAGCCTCTTGTTGTTCGAATATATTTTAGAAAAAAATCTTATCCTTTGCATTTTGTCAGATTTTGGTTTTATGTTTGAATCATCTCCTGGAGGAAATTTGGGATTTGAGCCGGACATGAAACTGTCTCACGAGATGGTTATGATAATGGGAGGAATCAATGGAATGGATTCTCCATCGTTTAGGTACGTTAACCGGCTTAGAAGAACTATTTTATTTTTATTTTCGGTCTTTAAAAAGGTTTTCTTGAAATACTCGAGGTGAAGTTTGGTCTTACATGCAACTTTTGTTTCTGGCTCTGCATACTTTGTTTTTATGTTATAATATATCTTGCTGACGATGACACACAGATTATTACAAACCCAGAAATGGTGATTTGATTGCGTAAGTTGGAACGTCTCAATACAGCTTGGAATTACTCGTGTATAATACCTTGGCTTAAAACCGATGATAAGGTTATTTTTTAAGATTGTAGACCAATTTCTGTTTTGCCTTCCTTTTCCAAATTTAGAGAAAAATCATAATAGTTTCATGAGTTACCAATCTAAATCTGAGTTTTCTTAAATTGCCTATATTTGTTTTTCGTAAAAACTGTTTTCCTTGATGTGCTCTCTCTCTATTATATGATATCATATCTCTTCTTCTATCGATAATATGAACTTATAAACTAGTTAGGAACATTTATCGACGCTCCGGAACCTTTGACATAGTTAGTTATGAGATTTCATTGAATAAGCTCTGTTGTTATTTATTGTTGTGTTATTCTATTGTTATGTTATGTATGGGCGAGGAATTGTTTTTCAGTGATTCTCATAACATAATCATTCGTTTTGTTTGCAGGTGGTTTATGGACTTGTGTGTGAGAGCTTACCTCGCAGTAAGGTTTGTCTGTTAAAGTTTTGTGGAAGGAGAACAATTATCCTTCTAAAAAGGCTTTTACGCTATTGTCTTAATGGTAATCCAACAATATGTTTGATTTATCTTCAGACCCTTCCAAGAGTCCATTGTGTCGTTAGTTGCCCTCATGTTGGACACAGGGCTGCCGTGTTTCAGAGGTGAAACCTTGAAGAGACTGAGGTAAACTATTTTTAACCTTCCCTCTTTCTACTCAAATTAAGATCTGTTTACGTATCGCTGCCTTCTTCTCCCCTCCTCAGTTCTCCTTGGATCCAACTTTACCTTAACCTGGCCCCCAACTCTACCCTCCCTCGTTATCCTTACATGCAATTAAGATATATTTACGTTACGACCTACTCGGCCTTCCCATCCCATCCTTATTTCTACACGGATCCAACTTTACGTTTAACTTGGCTCCGTACTCTACTCTTTCAGTCTTTCATCACATTAAGATATGTTTTCTAGTCTATCCATTTTACCCTGACTCCCCTCGCCTTTTCTGGGTTTGGTTTTTGCTTGGTTAGGGTTTTGCTTGGTTGAGCGATTTGTCGGACAATTTTACTTTCAGGGTATTCTCAAAGATTTGATCAAAGTTAAATAAAAACTTTATTTAAGGTTGTGCAAGAGCGAATTTGAAAACCACAACGAGTTACTAAACGACATTCCCTTTTGATATAAAGCATTCTGATTCTTTTATAACACGTCTTCCATTCCCCCCAGACGCGTCCAGGCAAAGAACGCTGCTCTCTTCTAGGAGTACAAATATGAAGTAGATTGAATTCTATGTTGTTTTAATTGTTGAAAAGTGTACATTTTTCTCGCTCAGAGCTCGCTTTAGTCCAGCTCAGACGGAAAGAGAGGCTGCCAACTACATGTTGAAAGTAATCCGAGACTCCTATCTCAATTACAGGTAAATCAGAATAAAGTAGCCTTGTGTTAAAAGATCAAAAGTAGACGAGTACAATGTTTACATATTGTAGTTACTGGCGCATTAACATTAATCTAAATCGTGTGACAAATTGCTAACTTTATCACCAAAAAATGGCTAATCCACTCTTGGAGACTGGATCGAGTTTATAGGTCTGAAGTGCTTTTGTTGACGGTTAGAATTATTACAAATTTGGCGGAAACGCGTCTCTCAGAGAATCTGACCAAAGTACGCATTTCAAACTTCAATCTTGGAATCCTCGAACTCTTAACATTTGAAAAAGTCTTGGCTTAGTTGTTCAAAGGTTCGATTGTGCTAACCCTTAAAGTTAGTTAATTGATGTTTCATATTTTGTTGCTCAAATTTAAATTTCGATTAGCGCGTCGATGAAATCTATCTAATTAGTGTTGAAAAACTATAGGAAATTTAAAAGCTGAATTATGTATTGTTTGTTTTATTAACGACATTTAAAAGCTAAACCGGGAGTGGTCGCTTTCAGTGACTTTGAACACTCTAAATAGATAGCTATAGTAAGTTCGCAAGAACGCACCACGAATAACGCATGCAAGTCAGCAGTTTACGGGTAGGCTGTCTAGTTTTACTGAACAAAAGGGCGAAATTTCTTTAACGAACGAAATTAATCTCAATTTGTATTGAACTAAATAACACTCTCTTTACAGGACAAAGGTGTATGACTTGATCCAGCTTGCCCAGAATCAGATACCGTGTTGAGCTCACATGCGGCCACAGTACTTAAGCATGGTGTTTTAGTCTCACAGTGAAATGATACAGTGACATGTACGCTCTTTTTACTGTAGTTAATTGCTGTAGTTGAGGAACTTTTAGGAATTAGATCACCCATCTGTCCAAAACCGTGTTTATCAAATAAAAAATATTTATAGCGATTTTGCGGTTTCGAGAGAGAAATGTGTTTTCAAGATTTCGACTTTTAAAATCTTATCCATAGTTTTGGATAGCAAGATCATTAACAAATTTTATAACCATATTTGATATAATTTACAGAGTACTCACAAAAAGAGATGTTTTTCTTTGTTTTTTTACGGGAAAATTTCCCGAAATTTTAGTGCATGCAACCTGTAACAGCAATAGGGTTAGTTTAGACATGTGGCCTTCGTCGGAGTGAAAGATTCCAATTACAGTACGAAACGTCAGTTCACACATTATTTTCACTACTATGTAAAACTTATCCATTTGTAAAACTGTTTCTGTAGAAACACCGACGCAGCATTCCATTTATGACAATTATAAAGGGTAGTTGATATAATCGTGTTCATTAGATGGAGGTACATAAAATGAAACTTAACGGCAACAAAAACAACAACTAAAGTGGGCGCTACCAAGCTGGAGAAAAGAGAAAGATTCATCTTTTTTCAACTGAATGAAAGCAGCAAAGAATTTAGAAAATCAAAATTGTCACAATCAATTGCTTTTTAACTTTTCGTTTGAATAAATCATTAGTGTAACTGATTCAAAGTCAGTTCCAGACTTTGTGTCCGTGAAATCGTATATTAAAACTTAGTAATAGTAGAATGATAAAAGTGGGTAGGAATATGATCAATTTGTTGAGCATTTTATTATTAGTGGTTGTAAATTGCTGCTGTATGTGTGTTTCCTCAGACTATGATGTAATATGTAAGAACAGAATAAATGATAGAGTAACAGTTGCACTAGAGTCGTTTTGGTAAACAAAAGGACACAGTTTAATTAAAATGCTAGTTCCTAGTATATCGCGACACATCGTGATACACTGAATAAAGCTTTGAACAAAATCGGTTGCAGATTGCTATTTATGTCCTTAGTACGGCAGTAAGATGAATTGGCCAATATTTTGCTCTGAAGTGACTGTTAAAGAGAAACCGATGAAGTAGTAATTT
Source organism: Zoanthus sociatus (assembly GCA_025331085.2). Taxonomy (NCBI): domain Eukaryota; kingdom Metazoa; phylum Cnidaria; class Anthozoa; order Zoantharia; family Zoanthidae; genus Zoanthus; species Zoanthus sociatus. The sequence continues at coordinate 8,980 of JAOBAY020076982.1, forward strand.
TGCTGTATGATATGCTGTAACTTTAGAGTGTTTCATTCGTTACGTCGATTTGGATGTTTAATTGCATTGAAAAAAAGAAGTCGCCTTTATCGATAATTTTTTACTTTAACTTAAGGGGTTGTTCCTTTGCGAAAACACAAAGATAAACGCATTCTGGAGGAGTATATTATACTTTAAAAGGCAAAATGGTATTTTGTTAAACTTGGTACTTAATTCGACTTACCTATAGTTTTAGAAAAACATGCACTTCTTTCGGATTTAAATGTTTTATCCTTGGAAGTTGAACTATCGCTTGTGTTTAATGAACAGAATTACATTTTATGTTTTTTTTAAAATAATTTACGAGAGTTTAGTTGAAACACAATTTATAATAGAGCCTTTCAAGGTTGGAGACGCCATATTGTAGGGGGTGCAACTAGACTGGGGCGAGCGCACGGCCAAGCATATGGCGGACTCACGTAAACAATACAACTTGATGCTTTGCTTTAGCAAGTTTTTCTAGTTTTGATAATTTTATTTCTTTGTAAGTTTATATCTATATTCTTAAGAAAGTGTATATCATATTTAAGTGTTTTTTGACTGGTATCTGTTGCCAAGATGGCAGAATACTCTCTTGATACCAAGACTTTAAAGTGGACTGTGACTTCGCTGCTGAAAGACTGCTTAGTGGTTCGAGGACTTAGAAATAGAGTAGAAAAGCCAAAAAATTAAAATGAACACTGACCCCAACACTACTGGAAGGCAAAATATCGAGATGTTTCAGTTTCTAGCTCGTTTTAAACTGTTGATGTCAAATATATCTAACCAAGTTGCACTCTAGCATGGTCTGGAGGGACGGTTTGGCGGTCATCCCCCAAATTCTTCAAACTCAAATTCTTCTCTCAACTCATTCACTATCCACCAAAATTTAGGGTAGAGAGTGGACTTAAATTAAATAAGTACATACATAGATTTTTAGGTTTGCGTAAGTTCAAATAGAATACAGAAATCACAAAAACCTGTGCATGAAAGAAGATTAAAAAATAGAACTTCTAAAAATTAACGCGAACAGGATGATTTTCAGGAGCAAATAGTGAAGCCGCTCAATGAAATTTTTCAGAGGTGAAACTTAAGCCATAAAATAGAAATTATCAATCTGCAGTCCCATTGGGAAGTAATCTCATTGTTTTGATGAAGGATAGAAAAAACTCGCCAATATTTGCAGCGTCTTTACTCGTCACGTAGGGATTTACCCTTAAATTCTGCCATCAATAATAGCGAGGTTGAATGCTAGAAGCCATGGGAAGCTGTTTCAGTGAGGTAGAAAGCCAGGGGGCAATACTTGGCGCGGCATTGAGCAGCCATATTAGTTAGCTCTTGCCTTTCTGTTTGGCCACATAAGTATGGTATGGTTCCCAAAGAAGGTAATTAGAAGAAAAAGCGCAATGGTTGTGGGATGTGGCTATGATTAACGTCACTATAGATAGTATAGATCCTTGCTGCGCATGCCCATCTTAGCGGCTTCAACTTTTGAGCGGTCACTAATGAGGCTGTTCGTGCGGTCAAACTGCTCTTTGTAAAAAGAGTATATAATTTTGCGTTCAGAGTGGAGAGGCTTGGAAACTATCTTGGAGGCTGGACAATTATATTGCACAAAGTTCATGCGGCATTTCATAGAAGAGAAACGCTTATCTCTATAAGTTGAAAGGGTTGGAAATTTCAAGTTGAGTGGTTTAGAAAGGTTGGAAACATTTTGGAAATTCGTATACAGTAATCCTTGATCAATGTATCAGTGCTCAACCACGCATGCGTAGCTTTAAACCTTTAGCGAACAAAAGCAATTTAGGACAAGTTTTGTGGCGCAAACAGTTTTTAAGCTTCAAAGTTAAAGAATTTGAGTGAATGTTGTTATCGTACAACGAAAATTTCATGAATGGAAAAAGTATCGTCTTTTTGGAACAGGCCCGTACGCAGGTTCCCCCCCAACTGCCGCAAAGGTCCACAAAGTCCACTCGAAAGTAATGAATAAGAAATAAAGTTTACGATGGCAAATGGTCATTAAAGCATATTTAGAAACACTTTTATTTGCCTGTAAAACAATCTCAATAATAAATTAGAATAAAATCTAATTTTTCAGCAAAGAAAAGCAAAGAAAAAATACCCTACGTTCAACACACAACTTGGTTATGCTGTCCTGAAAATATGAAAGTTGTGATAAAATG